>BQNB010027090.1:0-57948 GCA_026074375.1 Tanacetum coccineum
ATCTAATCTCCAGATATTTGTGGCCTACTATTGCTATGCAAATTCTTGTTTTTTAAAATGAAATTGAGTTACATTTTGTTCTTTTTGATTTAACGAGGTTAATGTGGTTCAAAAAACTTTTGATTGCTAATGTTTGGTTAATGTGGTTCAAAAAATGATATATTTCTCAGATTAAGTCGCTTTTGTTACCAAACACTAAAATTTATCCAAAATTCTCTACTGATTTTTATTCTCTGAATTTTTAATCTCCGCTCTATTTTATTTCTCTGAATTTTTCTCTGAATTTCATATACGAATCATATATGATTCGTTATACGAATCATATATGATTTTCGCAATTCGTGACTGAAAAAAAAATCGAAAAAAAGTTCCTCGAAAGTATATCGTGTCACCCGTCTACTGAAAGATAAAAAAATACTCGTCGCGATGGTGTATTTTTTGCCGTGTGACGATTTACCGTTTGTAAGATATTTTATTTTTAAAAAAGAGGTGAAAAATGTGTTTTTTTTATTATTGATGAAAAAATAGAAGGTTGAGATTGATTTATTGGATTTATGACAAATAATGGGTCTATGTTGATCTTAACTCAAGCATTATTTAACTTGGTATAAATATAAAGGATGCCCTTAGGGCACATGATAAAGAGGGTCCCGCAGTCTATGTGTCACAACCTAAATGGCCAGTTAGTGATTGTGGGGCTTGATGCTAATGATTAATAATAATTGCTGACCATTCATGTTGTGACACATAAGTCTTTATCATGTGCCTTAGGACACATGTTAGAAAAACCCAAATATAAAAGCATCTTTAATGTATAATAACATTAAATTTTCCAATAAGATAATTTTGGGCCATGCATCTCGTGATAAGTGTTTTATGTATTAACTAGGTATGTTTTGGGCTCTGCACCCCGTGATAAGTACCTCGTACTTAATATGTTATTTTTGTCATATATTTGTTTTATTTTATCGAACCTACAAAGGTTTTGGCAATGCAAAGTGCAAAGCTAACTGTTAGTACAAAATATGTTACCGGGTGTGATGGTTAAGATTGCTTGTTTGGTCGAGCCGACAAGCTATCTTCGGGTTGGATCTTACACTAAACAAAGTAATTGGATGACTTCCTGCACAAGTAAAGGTAAACCGTTAGCCTTACCGTAGTGACGGACCCCACGATTAGACACCGACGTGAGAGTAAGAACACATGTTATCAAAGGTATGTGTGTGTATTGGGAAATGTGAGAAAATCATACCTTTTAGGGTGTCAGATGACCCCCTTTTATAGGTGAGTTTAGTACTAAGGTTTCCTAGTATTTCGCTTATCATTAAATATATGGTTGACTGTTGACTAATGATTAATGTAGAATTGTATATATGTTGACTAATCACATTAAATGCAGATTAATGTAGGATTTAATGTTGACTAATCACATTAAATGCATATTAATGTAGGATTGAATGTTGACTAACCATTAATGTAGTCTTGAATGTTGACTAGCAATTAATGTAGTCTTGAATGTCTTCCGCGGATATTAATTAATCCGCTGATGGTTTGCGGAAGCGATCATTGACTGATCCGCATACCTCTACTTACTATAATTCTGGGTCGGTGGCCAGTTGTGAACCCCTAGGCTTATTTCCGGTCTTATATGCATGTTTATCCATTAGTCTTGGGTCGGCCCAAATGTGATTAGTACAGCCCAAGCCAGAGGCCTGTCATACGTACTATACGTCATCAAGTCCCCACAGTCTAGTATTTTTACTGCATGCGGCATTTGTTGCGTGCGATGAATATTGCTAGACTCAAATTCTTTATTACCGTGCTTCTGCCACGATTGTTGGCTTCTCCGAGACTCTTCTTTAGCCTGGTAGGTGATATCTGTGAGACGTGTCTTTTCTTTGACCCTTCGTGACTTGTAGTAAGTTTATCTTCTGTCATCACACTTTCTTTACTTTCGATCTTGTCCGTTCGTTTGTCTAGTGGGGTACACGCGTATTAATCTTGTGAGCATGTCCATTAAATATACCACGAGTATAATTATCCGTTTTGGTTTTAATTGTTTTCTTTTCTTTCTGGATCATGCGTCATTATATCTGGTTTTTGACCGTACTAATCATGCCTATTATAGGCTGCACCCATATACATGTGTTAGGTGATGGTGCTCACTTATCTTGTGAGGTTCCAGGTTTGAACGGTAAGGACCCGTAAGAAGATCAATTTTTTCTATAGTCGGGGTAAAAACTACATTGGCCCAGGTTACCATTCTTGTTCATACTCTTAGGAGAGATAGGAGAAAGAATTTTTATCAGGATGGAGATACTCTCCATAATTGCGTGATGAAAATGGGTAATCAGGGATGTCCATCGTGTACACACTATGTATTTTCTTATGATGCTTATAATGTGCGAAAAAACATTCGTCTTGATCCAACGGTGAATATACTTCCGTGGCGGGTTAAGTATTAGGTTTAACACGTCTAATGATATTACATTCACTTAGACCAACGAAGAGTGTACTTCCGTGGCTGGGTTAATTGTAAGGTTACCCATCCTGATGCGAATATTACATTCGTCTTACGACCAACGGAGAGTATACTTCCATGGCTGGGTTAATTGTAAGGTTGCCCGTCCTGATGCGAATATTACATTCATCTTAAGACCAACGGAGGATGTACTTCCGTGGCTGGGTTAATTGTTAGGTTACCCGTCCTGATGCGAATGTTACATTCGTCTTAAGATAAACGGAGGATGTACTCCGTGGCTGGATAAGTTGTTAGTGTTTACTCGTCCTGATGCGAATCATTACATTGTCTTAAAGACAACGTAGAAATGTACTCGAGTTGGGTTAATTTTGAGGTTACCTGTCCTGATGCGAATTTTACATTCGTCTTAAGACCAATGGAGGATGTACTCCGTGGCTGGGTTAATTTTGAGGTTACCCGTCCTGATGCGAATATTATATTCGTCTTAAAACCAACGGAGGATGTACTTCCGTGTCATGGTTAATTGTTTAGGTACCAGTCTTTGATGCGAATGTATACATTCGTCTAAACCAAGGAGGATGTACTCCGTTGCTGGTTAATGTGTAGGTTACCCGTCCTGATGCGAATATTACATTCGTCTTAAGACCAACGGAGAATGTGCTTCCGTGGTTGGGTTAATTTTGAGGTTACCCGTCCTTTTATTTTATGAAATATATTTCTTTCAAGTACAGAGCTAACTATGAAGCTCCTCATCCTTATGTCCATAAAAGGCAATGTTGGATGTATATTTTATTAGTCAAAAGAAATAGGGTTTCAAACGTGCCGAAATAAATGCATATATAATATCAATTAATATATAGTTAATGGTGTGTAACTATACCATTATTGTCCTCCAAGTTTAATGATGCTATATTTTGTTAGTAGCGTTAAACTTAATACATTGTGTTTAAATGAAACGAGGACATTTTTATAGAATATCTATTCCGTATGCCTCATTTACATAACATTGAGTTAATTATAAAGGTTGCTCAACCACGTGTCAAAACACGGAGCTTATTAAAAAGATGGCTCAACTATACATCTGGATGCATATATTGTGTACAGAATGAATCATAATATAGATATATATCAAAATCGAAAAAAACATGGTCGGAAATTTAGTCATGCGTAATGTTACGACTTCAATTACAATTGGTCCGGTTTAATATGACCGGATCAAAAATTAAATAATAATTTAAAGTAATATTTGACATATGGAACAAGGTTGTCGTTTGCATAGCAGACATTTTGTCTTTTTCTATATTTAGTATTGTATATAAGTAGGTGTACTCCACGGTGGAGTAAGGGGACTACTTTGTCATTAAGTGGTATTAAGCAATACAGACTACCACTTACCGCGAAAACACTCTTGAAAGGACGGTTCCGCAAGGTTTGAGCATTGTTCCAATACAAACATGTTTATGAAGTTGATGCATGTTCTCGGGTTATACAATTTAATAATTACGTAAGTAAGTTTGTTCAAGGAGTTGAACTAAGGATTGATGGTATATGCATAATACTTTCCGAAAGTAGCGGCCAACGAAATTAATTAGCAAGTGATTTCCGGTCGTTTTGTTCATTACCGGGCTAAAGCTCGAAATATAGCCGCAAGTTTCATATAGGAAATACGACCAAGGTTCAAGTCCCTGACCGGCTTCTTAGGAGCGATATGTTTTTTTTTTTGTCATGCACGCTTGGCAGGTAGACAATTACCGGGCTTGTCATTAATGTATAAATATGTCGGGAAGTCCATTAGTTAGTGTTATCCGAAAATTCATGGACCGGAGCATAACCACGACATCCAACTGAAGGTATTAATATACTAAAATGCTGACTCCAAATATATAATTCATAATCTTAAATACTCCTCAGGAGTTCAATATCAGGAGTTCAATGGGTGTACGCAGGGGTTGTACCTCCGCGTCTCCATACGTAGGTATGGGCTTAGAGAGTGGAGTACCTTAGCCAGTCAGCAATGGGATCCAAACATTTAAAAGTTTAAGCCAAGAGCTGATGATCGGACCCGGTTTAGGATTTGAATGATGCAACTTTGATATTGCTGAAAGTAGCAAAGGTCATAACTGTAAAAGAGATCCGATATGAAAAAGACAGGGATTCGTAAAGATTGGAGCCTATATTAATAGTGGTTCTGTAGGTGTGGTGTTCCCGTCTAGAGCTTGAGAGTCAGCGAGACGGGTATAGTTTGTGGAGTGCCACCGGTAGCATGCTATGTGGCTGCCGGACGTTGAATAATGGTTGGCGGTTGCCAATGATCGTCCGACCATGACGGGTGCTCTTTGTGTCCGGGGTTTGTAATAACTGGTTTTGGCTCATAAGCCGCCTGGTCCGAACAACAATACAATGGGTACGGGGGAAAGAGCGGTTTTTAATTGACTTGAAACCAGTTTAGTTAAGGAACAAATTATAAAATACTCAAAGGTGGTGTTCACGGACCAAACTGTGTATGTAGGTTACTAGATTTGACGACTACATCATAGCTAGTTAGAGTTTCCATGTGCTTACAGCGACGAAACTCAACCATGCGAACAATCATCCGCAGCTTAGATGACCGAAACATATATGACGACTAGAGCACCAATCCGATGGAAACAAAAATGAAATAATAGAAACGCTTCTGGACGCGGGATTGCAAACTTGATAGTTTACCCGACAACTTTGTAGGACCGGTGGCTAAAAATGCCTACATACGGCAAATTTAGTAATGATGGTCATGGTGTGACCGGGGGGTCTTATTTATCGGAGCGTGCCACCAACGTCGCCCAAACGTATGATCCCCGGATCAAACGACCTTTCCGCCTTTTCCTCTTGAGAGGGATCCACGGTGTTAGGTGTGGAGTAAAGTTCATCAACAAACGATTGAAAGCAATTACACACTGTTTATTGTTCAGAGCTCGTGAAAGGCCTTTTGTTTGTTTTGTGAAACAAACTGGATAATTAAGAAAGTACTTTTATTATATAGTGAAAATGTAGGCAAAAGATATTATAATGGGTGTAGCCTGTGGGGTATATATGATGGGAATAATAGGTAACAGGTCATTGATTTAGTCATATCATGTACTCAGTTGACGAAAGAGGGTTAACTATTACTAACATGTTACGGGGGAAATTTAACTTTAAACGCCCTTAAACTGCACAAATGAATCAGGTCTGCGACTCACAAATGGAAGCATCAATTCAATGGAAAAGACTGTTTGGGAGCGGGGTCACTTTAATGTGCATCATAGTATTGATTCGTGCTATCTTTAGATCTATATCACTGGGTATATGCTTATCCGCATGGGCAGTTATATGATATGATCAAAGATACGAACTAGAAGACTTACAAAATTTCGGTTCGGGCTGTCAAATGGATAGACTTGTACCAACGGATAAAAAACCGCAATTATTCCAAAAACCGTATAGTTCCATTTCCCAAAACCGTTGTTACACATCTCCGACCCAATTCATTTTTTCGTAAGAGCGTTTTTCATAAGGATTTTGTTCGTGTCCCATTTCCACCGTGTTTCGCACGACGAACGTAAGGGGAGTGGGAACAAGGTTCGCTGGTGTGCTCATGGTGAGTATTTTTTAGGAACGCAGTTGTGTACTGGGTCCCACGGATGGCGCCAACTTGTTAGTACAAAATATGTTACCGGGTGTGAGATGGTTCAAGATTGCTTGTTGGGTCGGGCCGGCAAGCTATCTTCGGGTTAGATCTTGCACTAAACAAAGTAATTGGATGACTTCCTGCACAAGTAAAGGTAAACCGTTAGCCTTACCGTGGGGACAAACCCCACGATTAGACTCCGACGTGAGAGTAAGAACACATGTTATCAGAGGTATGTGTGTGTGTTGGGAAAGGTGAGAAAATCATACCATTTGGGGTGTCAGAGGACCCCCTTTTATAGGTGAGTCTAGTACTAGGGTTTCCTAGTATTTCGCTTATCATTAAATATATGGTTGACTGTTGACTAATGATTAATGTAGAATTAAATGTTGACTAATCACGTTAAATGCATATTAATGTAGGATTAAATGTTGACTAATCACATCAAATGCAGATTAATGTAGGATTGAATGTTGACTAATCACATTAAATATGGATTAATGTAGGATTGAATGTTGACTAACCATTAATGTAGTCTTGAATGTTGACTAGCGATTAATGTAGTCTTGAATGTCTTCCTCGGATATTAATTAATCCGTTGATGGTTTGCGGAAGCGATCATTAACTTATCCGCGTCCGTCTTACTGTATCTGGGTCGTGGCCAGTGTGACTCTGAGCTTAGTTCCGATCCGTTATGCATGTTATCCATTTAGTTGTGCGCAGCTAAATGTGCGATTTAGTTACAGTCTCAGACCCAAAGAGGTGGTCATACCGTACTATACGTCTATCAGAAACAGTAACGTTAAATACTAGACAAGGTCATAATCCATCAATAAAAATCACTTCTTGTGTTTTCGTTTTCGATTACTATTATTCTCCACATGCATTTTTAATTAATCATCTTCACCAGAAACATCCATTAGTGTAAGTTCATAACTCAACAGTACACCATTACACATTCCCATGTGCTTATTTTTGGTTTTATTACTATACATCCTACACCCCCATCATCAAAATCATACAACATTATTCTCTTGTCTATTTACCTTATACGTCATTGTTTTATAATTATTGTCCATCTTTTCTTTTTCGTTTGTCTCAATATTATTGTTTACTTTTAAAATAATAGTTGAGTTTGTTTAAGTTTTACCCTTTGTCCAAATTGATATTTACAAAAATAAAAGAAGCAATAATTAATTATCAAAGAGTAAAACTGTATTTTTTGTGCTTTCGTAGAAACTAAAGCAGTAATTAATGCATTTTTTTAAACTGTGTATTTCTTGTATGTGGACAATAATTTTGAGACGGAGGGAATAACTTATTTCGACATACGAACTCTCTAGAGAGATCCATAAATAGAAAACATAGCGATTTTAACGGTTAAAAGAGGCATGCTAGCAACTATTACATGACATCTCCAGATTAACATCTTTCGTTTATAAGGAGCTATGAATCAAGTGAATTATGTAGGAAATTTCCGCGTACTTGAGGATGTTTGGTTGATAGCCCACAAAGGTCGATAGAAGTATAAAACAAAATATGAGACCGAGTTATTGTATCGCAAATACCTGGTTACAAGAAATAACAACACATTACGTAAATGCCAAAGAACAAAAGTCAGAGTAATGCTTCCAAGTACAACTCCTTTAAAAAAACACAGCTATACACACGTGCATACATAAAGCAAAACACCAAAATCATTAAAAAAGAAAAACCATTATTCATATGATTGGCGATGCAATGAACCTTGGACATAGTGGTAGACGAGTTATTGACCACAAGCCCACAATCGATGTAAAATAGCAAATATAGATATATTATTGATTGTGTCTTACATATGAGATAACATATGTATTTATATTAAATACATAGCTTTGATAATAAGCAACCTAATCAAAACTCTTAACCTAATGAACCACAAGCCCACAATCGGGCTTGGGCCAATAACTCGTCTAACACTCCCTCGCAGTTTGAACTGGAGTTCTCTGGACGGACAAACTGGATAGAATGTTGAAATCGTCATATTCTTCTCTTCTTCTTTCTTTCTTCTCTTCTTCGTTGATCGTTTGCACGGAGATGAACTTGTATTTGAAAACATAATTGTATACTGCTTCGCGGTTTTCCCCATTTTTTGTGACGTTTTTTTTTACGTCATGACTTACTTTGCCTTTAGGAGGGAGCGCCAATTTGGTGGTCAACTTTTGTTGTCAACGACAATGATTTTCGACAACGAAAACAATTAGATGAGAAAGGAAAAAATGGTTGATTAAAAGCAACTCAACATATTTTTTTATGTTTTGACAGCTAGGGGTTTAAGGTTTATGAATGAAATACAAAATAAAAATCCTAAAAACAATAAAGCGAAAAAAACGAGATCCTTCCGGATCACCGGCAAGTAGCCGATGACCGGAGGATAGCAATTGTTGTTGATGGATTGAACTTAAAGCTCCGATACCATGTAAAATAGTAAATAGAGATATATTATTGATTGTGTCTTACATATGAGATAACATATGTATTTATACTAAATACATAACTTTGATAATAAACAACCTAATCAAAACCCTAAGCCTAATGGTCCACAAGCCCACGATCGGGCTTGGGCCAATAACTCGTCTAACACATATCAAAATGCGTGGTTAGCGAAGTGTCAAGGTGGTTGTGGCATTGTTTTCTCTCCACGACACACATTTCATACGTATCTTCGGTTTGGACCTCTTCTTGATTTCTAATTACTGCTTTTAAACTGGTAATCATGTTATCGGCAATGTCAGATATATTAAAGGGTAGTTTGGTTTGCTATTCGGAATCACAATGGGTATAAGTTTTGAAATAATATGGAATAACAATGGAAATGAGATTAGAAAAGAGACACACTAGCCTCCCATGAGAAAGCCTACAAATTAAGATATGATTTCAATTTTTGATAACTACATTAATATACCAAACATTAACTTCATTCCAACTATCATTCTCCCATTCCCATAAGCCCATACCAGACACAAATTAATCAATGGCAAAACCTGATCATGTTTCTTGGAAGGCCAATGTGTTATTGTATTCCAACATTTTAGGAAGGCCAAACATTTTTTTTAATGTTTTTGAAAAATGTTCGACATGTTGGGAGCACTAGAGAAAATATATCACATCTACGCACTTTTTTTTTCACACTTTTAAAATGTGTGAAATTTTTAATGACTTTACTCAAAGTTAATAATGTGTAAAAAATATATAACACTAAGAGCCTCAGGTGTCGTAACACGGTAACACCATTTTTTGGGTGCCACA
This sequence comes from Tanacetum coccineum, assembly GCA_026074375.1. Taxonomy (NCBI): domain Eukaryota; kingdom Viridiplantae; phylum Streptophyta; class Magnoliopsida; order Asterales; family Asteraceae; genus Tanacetum; species Tanacetum coccineum. The sequence continues at coordinate 9,417 of BQNB010027090.1, forward strand.
TCAGCGCTCTAGAAACACTAACCATCAGCATAACATCAACACCAACACCACTCCTCTAATCATAACACCAAATAACACCACTCACCTCTTTATTTTCAACAAAACCCCCTAAACAAATTATTTCCTTATCTTAACAAACTAACCATTTCATTCATAAAAATGCAAATACACATTACAATACTAAAAAACGACACATTAAAAAAAAATCCTAAAAAAAACGCCCGACGACTAATCTTCTTCATGATGCATCTTCAACTTCGCGCCAAATATGGTTTTCATAAGGTTATTGTTGAGACTAGTATGCGTATCTTATCTCTTAATTCTTTTTTGCTTACGACGTTGTGTTTCACATCGATCGATCCACACTGTTTGCCATTGACCTAGCAGATTAAATACACGTTTCTAAGTCAACAACCACATAATTTGATCTTCTAAACTCATGGTTAGTGCCTTATGAATACCAACAAACATTATTCTACGTAATGTGTTTGACATTCTGTATGCCCGGTGCCGTTGTTGAATAATCTCCACGCCTTGGAGAACACCGAAAGCACGTTCGACATCTTTCCGTGCACTTTCTTGACGCTGTTTAAAGTACGTATGCTTCGGATCAGTTGCAACCGTGAATGATTTGACGAAACTTGCCCACTCTGGGTAAATTCCATCGGCCAAGTAATACCCATTACGATACTCAACTCCGTTTACCACATACGAAACCAGCAGGAGCTAAAGTCATCTAATAGGCGTGGAATAAAGGAGAATTATCTAAAACATTAATATCGTTATTCGCACCCGCCATCCCATAAAACGCATGCCAAATCCACAAATCTTGCGAAGCTACAGCTTCAAGCATTATAGTAGGGTATTTTTTATCACCCCTACCGTATTGACCTTGCCATGACACTGGACAATTTTTCCATTCCCAGTGCATACAATCAATACTTCCAAGCATTCCCGGAAAACCATGAACATTGTTATGCTGTTGTTGTATTTTTACAACGTCTTCAGATGTTGGCTTTCTTAAATACTTCGGCATATACAATTCTATGATGCACATATTAAAGAAAAATAGAGCATCTCGTGCAGTATGCTCACTCATTTGCAAATATTCATCAAACGCGTCGGGTGTGCTGCCGTATGCCATTTGGCGTATGGCAGCTGTGCACTTCATAAGAGCACTAATACTCATTCGACCCGTACAATCGAGTCGAGATGTGAAGAAATGAAAATGTTGTGGGAGAGGATCAGCCGTATAACTTGAAATGCCCATTGCAATTTTTTGATAAAAGTTAAACGGCTCATCAAATCTTACTCCGAAAAAGTATAACGGATACTTACATTTTTTTTGTGATCTCAAAAATCAGCACGAGACGTCTTTCGGCATCTTCACGGTCACGGAAGATCGGTGTACGGGTCAATCGTGGTTGCGCCTTCTTGTTGTATTAGCCCATTCCTGATACTCGATCAACTTTTGAAAATAAATGCTTCGGTTTCCTCATCGATATCAAAAACGGTTCAAAAAAATAAAAATAAAAAAAAAAAAAAAGAGAAACAAAAAATAAAAATAACCAATTTGATTTTGATTCATTGTGAATAGAGTTTGTAATGTGTTTTTGTTGTAAATGTTAGGTCTTATTTGAGAAAATAATATAGAAGTATTGAAAATTTATAATGATTGTGTAGGGGGGGAGGCAAATTTTTTTTTTTTAAAATAAGCGTTAGGGGTGTTTTGTAAATTTTGTAATTTTTTTTAATAAAACAATCGATAGGGGTTTTTTGATAACTTTTAAAAATAAGAGGGAAAATTAAAAACAAATTATAAAACCGTTTTGGGGGTGGAAAAATTTTTTTTTAAAATTCACTTCAACGCGCGTTGGCCGGCCAACGCCGGGGTGCGGTGTAGTAACGCCGGCCAACGCCGTTGCCGGCGTTACTACACCGAGAGCTCTAATAAGTGTGAAAAAATTCGAAAAAACAAAAGACTTTTTACACACACAATTGTGGCAAAAAAAAATTGTGCTTTTAAGTGTGAAGGAATATAAGATTTGTCCACACTTTTAAGTGTGTAAATACATTGTAACACTCACATTTTCCACCCTAGAGTAAGTGTGAAAAATTTGAGTGTTACAAATTAAAGTGCAAAATTTTTAGTGTGGAGAAATGTTAGCTTCAACCACTCAACATTTTCTCAACAATTATATGTGTGGATAACTCCTTTTTCTTTTTTAATTTATGCACACTAATTAGTGTACCAAATTTTTCAACTTTTAAGAATTTATTTAACAAAAATGAATATTTTTGAATATATACAAGATAATAACAATTTTTGAATTTTTTTACCATAAAAACACCCCCCTTGTATGTTGAAAGATATTAGAATGTGTAATTCAAACTACCATTTATGAGTGACAAAAACAAGCCCTATAAGCACTTAATGGTGCACCTTGTACGATTTTAACATGTATTCTACGTCCTTAGTGTGGAGTGCTTAGACCAATTAATTTAGATAAGCGAAGTGTTTAAATGGTCCAAAGAATATTATGTCAAAATACAATGGTTTTACTATGCAAAAAGAAAAATACACACGATATGATAAAAAAAATTTGAGAAGTGCCAAAAACATGTTTAAAAAATTCATCTTGTTTTATCAAACTATGCCTGCACTTTTTAAGACTCCAATGCAAATTTTTCAATTCTGGTCCATCGTATTATATCTTAACTAGACAATTATTCCATGTGTATATAGTACTAGAATTATGTTTAAACAACTAGTGAAAGCTCGTACCGTTAGTAGGGGTCCAAATTTTCTGCTTTAACGCATTTTGAATCCTCTTTCTAGCTCATGTTGTTTTCTATACATATCTGCCGTTAAAAAAAAAATAGAGTTTTGATCTTATAAGAAAGAGAATCAAATATATTTAAAAGTACTTTAAATAAAATTTGAAAGTACTATGGTGAAACAAAATTCATTGTTAAACCATAAATGTCACTTGGGCATGCTATCATTTCTATACTTGTGTCTCCTTCACGTGTTCTACAGGCCCGACCCGGCGGTATCACTTGTCATATCATCGAGTTGTCGAGAATGTAACAATTATTAAATGGCCAACAGTAACAAATGAATCTTGGTTTAATTAACCTCTTGGATAACAAATAAAGAATGAGGGATTTAATATTTGTCACCAACTTTTGATAGATGTAGTACCCAATTCTAGCAGGTATCGGATTTAAAACATTCAATTGTAGAACAAATCGATGCAAAAAAAAACTCTCTCTTCTTTCTCCTCTAACAAACTTTCGCGCAAAATCCACCATCATTAAAAATCACTAAAAAGCTTCATTTCTTAACTAAAACGTGTCAAATTTTATAATTCATTAAAATAATTCAATTCAGCTCACCATTCCACACAGTTTGATACTAGTTTTGTCAAATCCCCAACTAATTTGAAGATTTGTCAATGGCGTCATTTTGGCGCCAAAAGACAGTTTTTAATTTTTTAGAGTATACTGTATTGATGTATGTAGGATGACTGTTGCTGAGAGTTATGGTGTTTGATTTGAATGTTTTTTAGCTGTTTTTAGTCTAATTCTGTTGTTCTTCTGTTATAATTGTACTAAGTAGTATGGCTACTAAAAATCGTTCTTCTAGAAGACAAAAGAAAATTCCTAATTGGTTTCTTACGGTTTAGGAGTTATGGCCGAAACAGTGGATTGCAGTTTTTGTTGATTTTTTTAGGACGGATAAGCGACGTTGGCTAGGGTCTGATGGGGTGATGTTGAGGTGGCAGCTCAAGGTTGCCGACCAGGTATGAAGATCAAACTTAGAGCTCCGATACCATGTTATAATTATAATATAATGAGATCTAGATATATTAATGAACCCGAACTCACACACAGACTCAGACTTTTAAGTGTGAAGGAATATAAGATTTGTCCACACTTTTAAGTGTGTAAATACATTGTAACACTCACATTTTCCACCCTAGAGTAAGTGTGAAGAATTTGAGTGTTACAAATTAAAGTGCAAAATTTTTAGTGTGGAGAAATGTTAGATTTCAACACTCAACTTTTTTTTCTACAATTATATGTGTGGAAACTCTTTTTCTTTTTTAATTTTTTCACACTTATTAGTGTACCTAATTTTCAAACTTTTAGAATTTATTTAACAAAATGAATATTTTTGAATATATTCAAGATAATATGATATTTTTGAATTTTTTTACATAAAACCTTTGTATGTTGAAAGATAATTAGAATTGTAATTCAAACTAACATTATAGTACAAAAAACAAGCCTATAAACACTTAATGGTGCACCTTGTACGATTTTAACATGTATTCTACGTCCTTAGTGTGGAGTGCTTAGACCAATTAATTTAGATAAGCGAAGTGTTTAAAAGGTCCAAAGAATATTATGTCAAAATACAATGGTTTTACTATGCAAAAAGAAAAATACACTCGATTATGAAAAAATATATATTTGAGAAGTGCCTAAAACATGTTTAAAAACATTCATCTGTTATCAACAATAGCCTTCACATTGTTAAACGCTATGCAAAGTTTCAAAATTCTGGTCCGTCGTATATATATACTCGTCAATTATCCATGTTTATATCGTACTAGAATTTGTTAAACCAACTATGAAAAGCTTCGTACTGTGTATAAGCGGGTCAATGTTCTTGCTTTAAAAGCATTTGTAATCTCTTCTAGCTCTTCTAAAATTTCTATACATATCTGCCATTAAAAAAATAGAGTTGGATCTTATAAGAAAGAGAATCAAATATATTTAAAAGTACTTTAAATAAATTTTAAAAGTACTATGGTGAAACAAAATTCATTGTTAAACCATAAATGTCACTTGGGCATGCTATCATTTCTATACTCGTGTCTCCTTCACGTGCTTTACAGGCCCGATCCGGCGGTATCACTTGTCATATCATCGAGTTGTCGAGAATGTAACAATTATTAAATGGCCAACAGTAACAAATGAATCTTGGTTTAATTAACCTCCTGGATAACGAAATAAAGAATGGTGGCTTTATATTTGTCACCAATTTTTGATAGATGTAGTACCCAATTCTAGCAGGTATCGGATTTAAAACATTCGATTGTAGAACAAATCGATGCAAAAAAAACTCTCTCTCTTCTTTCTCCTCTAACAAACTTCGCGACAAAATCCACCATCATTAAAAAATCACTAAAAAAGCTCAATTTCTAACAAAAATGGTCAAATTTTATAATTCCAATTACAAATAATTCAATTCAGCTCATCATTCCACACAGTTTGATACTAGTTTTGTCAAATCCCCAACTAATTTAAAGATTTGTCAATGGCGTCATTTTGGCGCCAAAAGACAGTTTTTGATTTTTTGGAGTAAACTGTATTAATGTATGTAGGATGACTGTTGCTGAGAGTTATGGTGTTTGATTTGAATGTTTTTTAGCTGTTTTTAGTCTATTTCTGTTGTTCATGCTGTATAATAGTACTAATTATATGGCTACAAAAAATCTTTCTCGAATAGACAAAAGAAAATTCCTAATTGGTTTTCTAATCATGTAATGAAGTCTGTTAGGAAGAAGAGAAGTGGTGTTGAAGTACAGGAAGATACATAGCAAGTTAGGTCAGATGTGGATGAGGTTATGAATGAGGTTGGGGATAATGAAGTGGAGGTTAATAAGGGAGTGTTTGGTAATGTTGTTAATGATCAGGATATTGAGAAGTCTTTCAAAGTGAATGAGGAGTGTATTAATGAGGATAGTAGTGATGGAAAGGGTAGGGAGAATGACCACAATAATGAGGGAGATACTAGGCTAAAGAATGTGCAGACATAATGACAGAGTGTTCCTGAGTGTCCCCTGAAAATTGGTAAATACAGTGCTAAGTAATAGTTGGAATAAATCAATTCAACTGCTGTCATTAACAAAGATTAGCTCAATAGATAGAAGTTGGAAGTTATTACTACTGAGTTTTGACAAGGAGTGTAATTGAGGTGGTTTGTCTTTGATGATGTAATGGTAGGCTGAGGGGATTAAAGATGGGAACATAGTAATTTGTGGTTTCTTTTGTGGGATTTAAGAGCATGTTATACGCGCTAAAGTAACAATCTTAGAAAAATGTGGGGAGATATGGATTCAAAATATTTTGGACTATAACAATGGGTATATTACATAAAATTTCACCATGAGGAAGGTCTGATCAGTTTAATAAGGGACATGGATGTTAGGATAAACCGACTTATGTTCAAAAATGGTCAGTGGATATGAAGCTTGATAAAACTGACCCTGACAAAATTCCTTTATGGGTCAAACTGTGCGATGTTCCTTCGGAGGCTTGGACTGTAAAGGGAATAAGTGCATTAGCTAGTAGACTGGGAAAATCATTGGTTATGGACTCTGTAACTACTAAGATGTGTAAGCAAGGTAATGGTAAAGTTAGGTATGTCAGGGTTTTGGTTGAGGTAAGTGCAAAGAAGGAGTTAACTGATGTGACAGAAGTGGTTTATAAGAACAGTATGGGTGAAGTTCACTGTAGGAAGAGTGTAAAAGTTGTGTATGGGTGGAAACCTCCTACGTGTTGTGATTGTGGGGTGTTTGGACATATGTTAAGAAATTGCCACAAGAAAGAGCCTAGTAAAACTAATGTGCAGAAGGAGAATGAAAGTAATGAGAAACACATGTCACTACATACCCCGTAAAAGAAATTCTAAATCTCGTCGTGACTTTTCGTATTCAGTTTTAGACCTTAATCGAAAAAAATTTTGTGTTAATTTTACGTTTAACCGGGAAGTTATCCCGCGTGTATTTAAGAATCATTACCGGATGCGTTTCGGCTTGTTATTTGATGTAGTCTTTCGGGATACATCACGTTCCTACGTTTCGAATTAATAATTAATAATTAAAATTTCAAAATTTACTTTTAAGTATTTTTATTTTTTCAGTATATGCTAAATCGAAATCGTTAAAGTTACAGATACAAAGCTTAAATAATAACTAGAGGGACAAATATTTTTTAAAAATAGAAAAAAATATCTAAGGAAAGGGATTGGAAAATGGCAAAATACCCCCTCCCTCTCCCCTTTGTTGTGCATCCGCCCCCCTAGCCAACAAGGCTCAACTTTTCTAGCAAGTTTGTCTCAAATCGTACACACTAATCCTAGGATCCTATTTGGATGATTCTAGGTTCAAACCTCATTCATTGCACCTAGACATTCCCCTTTCTATTTAATCCTTTTATCTATTTCATTTCAACCTCATTATTTCTGTCACTAAAAACACACACAAACTAAAATCTTTTCTCTCCCCCTCTCTTTTTGGTTGCGTCCGCACCTCAACACACACACACACAAAACACTTATAAATTATTTTGATCAAGATTTTGAAGATCAAGGTTTATTCGGGGTTGATTATATAGTTTCTTGGGTATTTAGAACACTATTCGGGGTGTTCTTTATTCTTGATCATCTTCTAAATCCTTCGTTCATGTAAGTTCATCATTTTCCAATAAAACTTGTACTTTCAAAATCCTTATTGAATTTAGAAGCTAGTTGTACGACTTGTTTTTATAAAAATCAAAGCTTTAAATTTACATAAACCCTAAAAAGGTTTGTAAGTGGTTCAAAAATTATAAAAAGGGAAACAAGGAAAGATTAGTTGCGTTGTCATGATGATACTCTTATAAAGAAATAATTTTTCTAAAGCTTATTGCTTATCTTAACTTATTAATAAGCTCGTATGAGCTTATTCGAGTGCTTAGATGCCTCGAACTCAAAATAGAACCATAAAGGTTCGAACTTCAAGCTTATTTGGATATTGTCTTAATATTTCGACTTATTTTTTAAGCTTATTTCATTTCTAAATAAAGGATTAAGCTTATTGGGCCTAATAAATAAGCCCAAGTGAGCTTATTAGCCTTCATGGGCCTCGGCCCAACACTAAATCCCAAACCGTGGCATAAAGCCTACAACTTGGCTTTTTTGGTGGCTTATCCTGACTTGTGGAGCTTATAAAATAGCTTATATACTTATTTGGTTGCTTGTCGGACTTAACAAATAAGCCTGTGCTAGCTTGTTTGGCTTATTGGGTCGTGGCCCAATATTAAGCCCATTACCGTGGCTTTAAGCCCACGGCGTGACTTATTGAATATGCTCGGCCATAGCTTATTTGATGAGCCATGTGTTTATTGGTTTAGTCGTTTGCTTATTTTGAACTTATTACGTTTCGGATCATCCATTTAGGCTTATTGGGCCTAAAAGCCCAATAAGGATTCATAAGGTTTTGACTTATTTAATAAGGGGTTATATTAGTGTAACAATTTGGCGATTTGTGAAATGGATTCTGAAAGTGTTTTGGATAAAAGTCTATGACTTTGGAAATTAGATAAATACGAACGGGTCATGCTGAATTTTCGTAAAAACCTTATACTTAGAAATATTTGAGAAAAACTTATTTTTATAAATCTCGATTAAAAGACAAAAAACTTATTATTTTTAAAGAATAAATAATATTCACATGTAGATTGATTAAATAAATTAAAATACATATTTATTTAAATATTCCAAATATTTTCTCTATATCGACAAAAGGCGAAATAATAAATATTGTTATTTAATACCCGACTAAAAGACGAAAAATGTAAATTTTATAAAATTCCTAATACTTACTATACAGTTTAAAAACATAAACACACTTGTCTTAATTACTATATTGGGTTACCGAGTAAATAGCCGAAACTTATTACTTTCGTTTAATGTTCTACTTTACTATGTATAATATACTTACTATCATGATACGTTTGATCGAGTCAACAACCACTATGACAACCACGCAACCAACGATACTAAAGCATTTTCGTAATAATCGTACAACTACTTTCTAAACCCTTAAGTATATTCGTAATTCACATCGTACTTATTCTGAACCCGACCGTTTATTCTTTAGGTCGTGACTGTGTACCGTTTGTCACACCCCGCCAAGGCGGAAACGCGAGGCGCGACAAGAAAGGGAATCATCACAACACATTGGCGTCTATATAGAGAAACTAAAATATGCATAAAATACAAGGTATAGACACACAGTGTCATGAAAATACCCAAACACAATCAACAAAATCCAAAAGGTGTCTGACATTGAAACGAAGGCAGTTCATGCCAATGTCATGACATGCAAACATTCATAAATCCTATCAATGCAAAACAAACAACAATCATCATCCAAACAAATAAACAAAATCTAGATAACTACTCTTCGCCAGCTGCCTACGGTCCATCTAGCCACTTTTCCTAACTTTAACCTCATCCTGCTGAATACCTGAAAATGATGCTTATACGTCAACACAATGGTTGATAAGAAACATAGGTTTTCAGACACTCATATCCAATCCATTACCAAAACAATTTAACCAATTATTGTGATTATAAAACAATACATTCGCATGACAATCATGCTAACTAACATACAAGCTAACATGCAATTCAATCCAATCATATCAAACCAACAACTCATATACACTGGGTAGACGTACCCATCCGCTCCCAAATATGTGATTTCCTGACATCCTAACACGAAGTACATGCAGGCCAATCACTATACTTAACATGTTTATTCTCGAGACATGCAAGCGTTCAACCAAATTCACATTGAGTAGGCGTACTCATCCGATCCCTTAAACACCAAGCAGACGACCTAAATCGCTCTCGGATCATACCAAATCTCTTTCCCTCTAGCTCAGGCCATGGATACCCGCAAGTAATCCTCCTGACTAGGTAACAATTCCTTCCACTAAACAGGCCATGGATACCCGAAAGTAACCCTCCTGACTTAGTTTACACATCAATATCACATCATATAACATGTAGCATATAACACATATCAGTCACATAATAGTCCATGCATTTACACTAACACATAATCACTGCAATTTAAAACTCATTTCAACACTTGCATCATTTCCATCCCAAGTTTAAAACGCAGTAAAAAGTAGGACTATGTAACTCACCTGAATGCTCAAAACGCAGCTTCCAATTCCTATCACGCAACTATACAAATAAATAAACACGGTTACACGCGACCAAGCTAAAAGCTCTAGTCCATGTAACACACATATGATGGATGTCTAAGGGTTTGATTAACCATCATGGGTCACCCCGACACCATGCCCAACCTTAACCACCTCATTAACACATTACACTAGTTAACTACAATTTATTCAAAAATGCAGAATTTTAGTGTATCTTTACTAACTTAAAAACCTTACTTGCTGACCTTTATAAATTATACCAAAAATCACCTAAGTTCATTTATGAGTTTACTAACTACCTTGTGATTCCCAAGTACTCATTACATGTGCAACTATCCCAAATAAAATCCAACTTCAAAACTGTCCCAATTCGGATCTGATTGCACACTAAAATGTATGGCCCTAATTACCATACTTAGACACACAATCAGAAGCTATCCTTCTAGGGTTTCTTTATATACATATTGAACCTAATCACTATATATTGGATAACCTTAATTACACTTTTAAGTTAGGGTTTTACCATCCTAAACATGACCTAAATCTGACCCGTATTCAGTATTTTGATAACTTTTCTTGTAACCAATATTTAACCAACTTCCAGAACTCAAAATCATTCAAGGCTAGACTTTTTGAAAAATAGACTCTTTGAACTACAATTTAGGCTCTTGAATCATATACATGTTTAGCTCGTGTTGCAGTGCTGTTTATGGCGCGTTTTCCAGAGTTGTGTGCATGATGGCGGATCTATGTCTTTTGGTCGGCTTATAACCGTTGCCTTGTGCGTTCGCTATTCCCGATCTGGCTTACTGGGCGTGGGTGATGTTTCAGTTGTAGTTAAAGTAGATCGATCGGATGATCGTATAGCGATGTGGTTGCGTGGTGGTGTAGTGTAAACACTAGTCTTCATTCAGTATTGTTCACTTGATTGCAATATTGCTAATCTTTTGGGGTTGCATGCTGACCTTTGATTTCTTGATCCTTAAACACCGTTTTTGCTATGGTTTATTCGGGTTTATTCGTGTGTCCGTGGTCGATGGAGTGAGGTGTATGGCAGTTAACGTTGGGGGTGGGGCGTTGGTGGGAGGGGGTCGGGCGGTGAGTGAGGGTACAGGATCAACCTATCTATAGTAATCTAGCACTCCTAATCTACGAAAACTCGCTTGATAAGGAACCAAATATCTCTGTTTCTATTTCATTTTTGCCGGTCTTGGCGGCAGTATGCAGTGATTTTCTTAACTGCTTTGACTGATTTTGTGTTTTTATTGATTTTACATTTGGATTTTTCATTATAATTTTACTTTACCTTAAATTTTTACAAAAAATCTACGCTAATTTGGGTAAACCTTTTTACATAAACGCTACTTACTTATATTCTTCCTAAAATAAACCTTTTCTTTTCAATTTCACTTTCATATATTTAGAACAAGTCTTACTATTTATCAAAATTACACTCACTTCAATTATTTTCCAAACATGATACATTTCCCATAAACGCTTAACACAATATTCAATCCTAAATATTGGGGGGACGAGCATTGCATGCATTTCGCCTATTCTGGTCAATGTGGACTATTTCTGTGATCATGGGTGGATTGGTCTTGCTAGGAAATCTACTATGGTAGCTAGCTTTATGAGAGGCTTGTCTTACCTTAAAATGATAATCATGGACTATCAAACCATTTAGCAACTCATATATAAACATAGCATTTTAACACCCCAAAAAAATGTGTGCATCAGATGTAAATATGTCTGAGGGGTTACTTTATAATAAACAGCATAAGATACAAGAGAAACGACATTACAATGTGTCACTTGGGAAAGGTTAAACTCGTTGTTTTTCTTGAAATACCACAATAACTTTTGTCCCATATATATGCATCAATTGGAAAAGAGCTTTGCAAAACAGTTCAAACGAGGTTTGATCATTGAATGTAGCAGGACTCCAATGCATAAAACAAGTAGGCCAAAGCATCCTAATTCTCCTGAGACAATAACATACATAAAAGTGGTCAATAAAGTTGGTGGGATTTCATAGGTTTGTTTAAGTATGATGTAAGTTCAAATGAATGTGTTTGCTACTTGTATCATCACCGTACCATGTAAACTGTTTAAGCATAATTAATTTAGATCAAAGATTTGTAAAGTTGACTGGACTTTTTCAACCCTTAAAATAATCACAAATATGTATGTACTTGTGTTTTAACATCCAGATTTGAAAATTGTTTGCGATGACCATTGTTATCTTATATAATAGTCAACCCTATGTGATTTCGATTACGCACTATGTTCATGAATACGGCGTCCTTTGTACTTGTATGTATGCCAATCTTTTTAGGCACTGTAAATGTATTCCCATTGAATGCCTATCAATTTCAGGGACAATAAAGGAATTGGTCATGTAAATGTAGTTCAAGGTATAACCGACATGGTATAACGTTCAGTCTTTCCATTGTTTAGCTAGTCACCCGAACGGGGATCGTCAACCCCATTAGAACTATCCTTATAAATTCAGCGCTTACCCTCGAGTAATTACAGTTCATGGCAACTTAATGCTAATTTCCTTATCATTAGAATGAAAACATAGTTGTGTATCCATATATGGAAAAACTAGTGATGTATTCTCATTTACGAGATATGGCAAATGAGTATGTAAACGGAGTTTGTAAACTTTCATGTAAACAATATGTAACGGACCATGTAAATTGAATTTGTTAAAACACGTATATGTAACGACCTTGTAATATGAATTGTTAAAAACACGTATATAATTGTCCATGTAAATGAATTTGTAAACACGTATGTAATCGACCATGTAAATGAATTTGTAAACACGTATATAATCGTCCATGTAAATGAATTTGTAAACAAGCATGTTCTCACCCTAAAAATATATATAAAACTAGTAAAACATGGGGCTATAAACTCACCTCGAGGTTGTAGAACGATTGGCAGGAATGCGCATATTAAGCGTCAAACAAAACGGAAACTGGAACGGCTCGACCAAGAAGCTGCGATTTATCTTAACGGTTCTATCCTACTAGCCTAGGATAATGTATTTAGGTTTTCCGATGAATGAGTACATCAATGTGACACGTTGATAAAGATTTAGATTTCAAGTTGTAATAGTTTGGTGGTTGGTTAAATAAATAAATCAAAAGTAAACGCAAAGTGTGTATTATATTCCGTATATATTACATAATGAGAAATGACCAAGTATATAATTCATACCTTGAATTATATAACAAGAAACACAACCAAAAGAATAACTCGAAGCGTATATGATACACGAATGTGTTACAGCCAAATGGTGACATAATTAAATAAGATGGTCTATTCTATATATTATTTTCCATGTATTTATATAAGAAAGATGAATATTATTAAAAGAAAACCAAATTAATTTGACACGCGTCCCGGAATACACCAATGATTTAACAGAAAAGTTTCCTTTATAATAAAATAAACGCATCGTTTTAATTGTTGTTGACTTTGTAGATGTATTTTTGTTAATTAGTATAGCTGTAGGTTGATTATCGGGTCTTCACGATTTATAAATCCGGATGGCTTTGGCATGATATATGAAAAAGTTGATTTGGTGTTTTTATGTTATTGTGGTGATTGGGATTTATCTGAGCCGGAATGTACTTTTTCGTGGTGGGGTTCGGTGGCCTCTGTGGCTCTTTATGTTGAAGGTAGGTGCTCTCTTTTGTTTGCATTTCCTTGGGGGCAAACCTCTAAACTATCTGCCAGGTTCTGGGTGGTGATTCTTCTTTTAACGTTATTTTTTTGAGAATATATATGATTTTTCCTATACAATTTATATTCGGTGTTTTGACATATATAAACTCTTATATATGAAATCCTTTAATTTTTATTATCCACTTATATAAACCAAACGCACCCTTTGTGCGGTTAAACCAACCAAATACACCCTTGGTGTTTTTTATACTTAAACCAAACACGCCTAAATCTGTGAACAACAGCCAAACGCACCCTTTGGTGCTTATAATAGCCAACCAAACGCGCCTTAATCGGCCGCTGCTACGCCAAACACACCCTTATGTTGTCTTCTGCTAACCCAAACAGCCCTTATGGCTGTTAACCCAAACCAAACGCACCCAAATCTGATCCACCTAGATTCAAACGTACCCTTGGTTGTCTTATAGCCAACCAAACATACCATTTGTGGTGTTATAACCCAAAAAACACCCTTGTGGGTGGTTGGCAGCCAAAACAAACGCACCCTAGTTGTGTAAATGAAAACTAACGCATCCTTGTGTTGGCAGTGACGAACCAACGCACTCCTTCGGTGTTAAATAAACCACACGCACCCTGATGGTGCAAAACCAAACGCATCCTTATAGGTGATTCTGCTAACCCAAATACAAACGCACCCTCTTTGGTGTTGAGACAACCCGAACGCAGCCTAATCGTGCTTCAAACAAAACTGTTGGGAATTATATTTTGAGTTGATAAGACAAAACACGAATGAAACAAGATGGAAACATGAAGGACCAAAGTTGTAGTCAAAGAATACTACAAAAGATAAGAATTAAAAGATTTGGTCAAAGATAATTAATTTTCATCTTTATTTTCATTATTAATTGGTCAACAGATTATTATTTTATATCATTATTATCTTGAATTAGTTTCCATGCTAAACCTTGAATTTATTCTTATTTAAAAAAAGGAGGTCTAAGGTATGTACTTTAGGAATCCATCATAGTTAGATATCTCCCAATGAGAGTCTAATAGTTAGTAGTTAGTTTATTAGATAGTTAGTGTAGTCCTCAACGGATTGTGCGATCATTGTTTACAGCTTTTGGTAACCCACTATCATTATTCTGTTTCATATTAATTTGTGCGCTTGAATGTTTAGTAGTAAAATCTTGTGATAACATTGATATTCTTATTTGTTATTCCAATTGATAAGAATCGTTTAGCCCATCTAGGATTAGTTTTACGAATAACATTAACACGCAGCGGAATAATAAGAACAATAATGCTATTCAACAAGGTTTTACTAAACTCATAAAACATTCAGCCTCCAATACATTTGTCCAGAATAAATGTTTACAAACTGTCACAAGGATCCAAATCCTTCGAGCTTACATAACACTATCTAAGATAACGAAACTACTAACTATTGACTCCTCATTGGGAGTTTCTAACTATGATGGATCCTAAAGTTACATACCATTGACCTCCTTTTATAGTACTAACGGAGTCCGGTTTACATGGAATACTATATAATGATAATAATGATCATATTAATTATTCTTTGACAATTAATACTGATATAATTGATGAATTTAAAATTTTATCCTTTGACAATTATTAGTTATTCAAATCATTATCTTTGACAATAATATTTTAATTTCTTGATCTTTTTAGTATTCTTTGACTACAACTTTGGTCCTTCATTGTTTCCTCTAGTTTTTTCATTGTGTTTGTACTTATCAATAAATATAATTCCCAAAATCTTCCCTTGTTGATAATGACAAAACCCAAATAAGCTACGAACTTTCCCCTGAAGTTAATCTACGAATGACAACGGAAACCCTCTCTCCCCCTCTCTTTGTTCATAACCCCAACGTAAGGGGTCTTTCAGTGAGTTATGCCCCACAACCTGCTGATGGTATAAACGTTTAATCAATAAGAATTTCCCCTGAAACAAGTAGGCTAACCATCTCTTGAATCTCAGAAACTCATTAGGCTCTTTGTAAGTGTCATGATGAAGATAAATAGCCCCCACCCCCCCCCCCTCCCCCGTCCCCCCCCACCTTAACCGAATTTTGATTATTGAAGAAGTAGAATCTCCACAAAACTTGTGTCTTATATCATTGTATCTTCCACGACGTTGATAACTCATACTCCTAATGTTATAAGCAGACCGCGATCTCTTGACAAAACTCCTCCATTCTCTATAATGAGACACTGAGCACAATAACTGTAACATCCTTCAAGTGATAAGCAATGTGAGAATTGAGCACCTTAAAGAAAAATCACACATTCTAGATTTTGCATGTCTTTAGTCACCATACAAAACAAACAATGTTACCTCCTGCTAAAAGGTAATGATAAGAAACACGCATTGTGAAATCTCAATATACATCAAATACAGACTCACAATAAATTCAATTTTTATTTCATAAATACCTCTTTTTATAAATCACAAAAAATGAGCCATTAATCAAAACATAAGAATAAATGTAGTGAATAACAGTTCCATCCGAGATCTAAAATACCATCATAATAAGCAATGATTATACCAACGAAACCTCTTGAATAATAACAATTAACTTGAAGAGCGTATGCATACAAAAAGGTAGACGGGACGATCATAAGTTTGTTTTAGCAATTTAACTCCAAAACCCCATAAAACTATTTCACCACAAATCGGGTTTTAAAAATTTCAAAGGTTTTAGGGTTTCTTCAAAAAACCTTCGTAATCCTTGATCGTGAGCCACCAGGCTATGTCGGATACCAATTGTAGAATCCACGTCTGGAACTCAACTAGGGAAATATTATATTTGATTACGATTAAGCACTGAAGGAATATAAAGAACAAGAACAAAATCTATAGGTTTACTAATTAGGTTTGCTTTATATTAAGCACAATAAAGTTATTACTGTTGACCACGACAGTTAAGTCTGTGTAATTAATAGTAACAATGTCTCACCCCAACATTAGCGGTTAATCTAGGAAGAGATATGCATTATCTCTTAAGCGTTTAGGGTTTCTCTTAAGTCTATAAATAGAACATAGAATTGTTATTGTTATACATATGAGTTAGATTGAGTATTCTCAATCAAATGTAATTAGTTTATAGCAAGTTTTAGATATTCGTTCTTGTGTTATATTGGTATAAGAGATGATATTCGAGTCAATGAATTTGTTATTCACAGTTATTGTCTCTCATAGTATCTTTGGATTTATTCAAAGGACTATAAGTCGTTTAAGGCTCATTGAGATCCTGTTTATAAGGACCTACAAAAACCGACGCACCCTTGAGGTGCTTATGAACAAAACAAACGCACCATATGGTGCTTGCTGGTGTGGTTGAGGCGCGACAGTGGTAGGGTGAAGGTGATGATGTTGGTGCGGCTGGTGGATGTAGTGGCGGCGTGAGGAGATGGTTGCGAAGATGGAAGATGATGTTGGTGGTGTTAATGATATATGGTTCGGTGTGGCCCAGGTGCGAGGCTCAGATCGTGGTGTGGTGCGCCATGTCGTGAGCACGGACCTGTTGCGTGGCGGTCGCCGACGTCCTGTTTTGGCCGCCGAAAAGAGGAGAGGCGCGTATAATTGATTTATAAGACGCGGGCTCGGCGAGAAGTGTGTATAAGTGTTCTCTGGTTTAATGATCACCCACCAAAAACTAATTCCGCCCTTTACTATATAGCTGTACTTCCAACAACCAGTTATAATAGAAAATGACAAGTTAAATTATAGTTTAGGGTTGAATTTATAAATAAGCTTACCAAGAGGGGACCACAATAATGTAATTTTCTGTTTAATTAATGGTTGGGGTCTCAAGTCAATTAGGACTTAACGGATGATCTCCTCACTCACAAACATACCGAAACTTGCGCCAAATTGTTCATCCAACCAAACCTACACTCTCTCCCCAAAACCACCCTACACTTGCTGTATCTACGCCCCATGACCCCCCCCCTTTAACAATCCCTCCTTATTCTACCTCCCCTTACTTATTTTCCTCTCCCCCCACACCCTTCTTCACAAACAAAATCGCTTCTTCATTATTTATTTGTCCGTACTTCACCCTGACAAACTTTGTCCGTAATAATAAACTTTTATTAATATATTACGTCTCTTCCCCCCCCCCCCTTAATATCCCCCAAGGTTTTATTGAATTACATGTTTAATAATTCCCTATTAAATTACTGTCTTTTTAATAAAAGTGATAATTTAATATAATTAAATTATTTTCGGTGTCGTACGCGTTGTAAGGTTTTTCTTATATTAGCGAAGATTTCTTCTCGTTTTTCGGTTTCCCACACACCATAAGTTGGATAAACCAACTATTAACTCCGTGTACAATGAGTGATGAGTAATTATAAAGATGATTTTATTATTTAAAAATTATATTTTTAAAATCTTTACCCCCCGTCTACGCGCGACCGCGTAATCGTTATTACTGTGACAGTATAAAGCCGTCAAAAAGTCAAAAATAGTCATAGACTCCCACACGTACCCCTAAAAAGTTAAGAGTAACGTAGTAATTTATACAGTTACGTAATTTATCGGTTGTTAAAGTACACTACCCCTTAAATGGAATCTAGTACCGAGTTGATTTGATTTGTGTTAATAATTTATGTGATCATAGAAAAGAGATTTAAGATTGAATAATACCAGTTTTTGAACACTGACGTGATAACCCGTTAGTCTGCAAAAATTCTGATGTTTTCCCGACCATCTTCTCATCTCTCGTACCAAGAATCTGTGGCTAGGCACAAAGGTAACTCAAAATAAGTCTAAATGTAGGCGTCTTTGTTTACACACTATTTTCAGTCTCCCACTGTATCTTTTCTATATCTGGATCAGAAACCACAATGCTCTT
Source organism: Tanacetum coccineum (assembly GCA_026074375.1). Taxonomy (NCBI): domain Eukaryota; kingdom Viridiplantae; phylum Streptophyta; class Magnoliopsida; order Asterales; family Asteraceae; genus Tanacetum; species Tanacetum coccineum. Next base: position 28,019 of record BQNB010027090.1, read on the forward strand.
CTTATAAGTATATTCACAGAACAATCTAGTAGCACTGTTACTGAGTGGATATATCTAGATCGTTGGTCTTTATAAATGAAATTATACAACCATACTGGTCATAGAATTTATGGCGTTAAACACAAGTTTGTTACGGCGTAAAGTTAACACTTTTTCTACTTTGGTTACAGCGTTAACGCCGGAAATGATATATAGAGGGGAGGGAGAAGTGTGTATAAGTGTTTAGGTTTATGAAAAAAAAAGAAACCCTAATAACCTATATATATGTGTATTAAAAGTTATAAAGAAAATGGCAAGTTAAATATAGTTTAGGGTAGAATTTATAAATGTTACCAGAGGGACCAAAAATGTAATTTTTGTTAATTAATGGTTCGGGTCTCGTTTAGGCCACTTAACGGATGATTTAAAATACGAAACTTGCGCCATTGTTTCCCAAATAATTTTTCCAACAAAATGAGTATCTATATGACTATAATTTTATAAATCTTTTATAAAATTTATCAAAAATGTTTATTATTTATTTGTGTATCCCTGACAAACTTTGTCCGTAAAATGAACTTTAAATTAAATAATTACGTTTTTAATAAACGTTTTTTGAATAACATGATAAATAATTTATTAAATACTTTTATTTAATAAAAAGTGATAATTTAATATAATTAAATTATTTTCGTGCCGGTACGCGTTGTACGCGGTTTTCAAAATTTACGAGATATCTTCTCGTTTTCGTTTCAAATAAGTTGGAAAAATAAACGTGTAAATGATAGATGAGTAATAATAAATATGATTTATTATTTAAATATGTTTCAAAAATTTACCAGCTACGCGGTAATCGTTATTATGTGACCGTAAAAGGTCAAAAAGTCAAAAAAGTCAAGTCCGACCTAAAAAGTCAAAGAGTAAAGTAGTAATTTAAAGTTCCGAAAATTGCCGGTTGTTACATAGCACACAAGAAATCACACAAAATAAACTCTTAGCCATTTCTAAAGGTATCACTAACCTGATTAAATCACGGATGTCACAAACGTTACGCTGTAACAAGTAAAATTGTGTAGACTTTACGCCGTAACAACTTGTGTTACGCCATAAATTCTATGACCAGTTGGTTGTAAATTTCAGTTTTAACCAACTCTAACCACTCATAACTGTCTACTTTTTCTGTTATATACTTATAGAAACATTGGTTCTCAGATATAGAAAAATACAGAACGAAAATATATACAATTCCTTCATTGTTCTTGATTTGTGTTTCTTGTGCCTAGCCAAAATTCTTGGTATATTGAGAAGTGTCAAAACATCAAATTTTGCTGACTAACGTTATCAACGTCATGTTCAAAACAAAAAAAATTAATATTAAAAAAAATTAAAAAAACATAAAAATAATAAAAAAAAAAAAAAAATTAAAAAATATAAATAAAAAAATTAAAAAAAAAATAAACAAAAAAAAATAAATTAAAAAAAAAAAATAAAAAAAAAAAAAAAAAAAGATTTAAAGAGAAAAATAATAAAAAAAAAAAATAAAAAAAAAAAAAAAATAATAAAAAAATAAAAATAAAAATAATAATTAATAAAAAAAAAAAAAAAAAAATAAAAAAAAAAACATAAAATAAAAAAAAAAAAAAAAAGAAAAAAAAAATAAAAAATTAAGAGAAAAAAGAAAAAAAAAAAAAACAAAATAAAACTATATTAAAAGAAAAAAGAAAAAAATTTAAGAAAAAAAAAAAAAAAATAAAAAAAAAAAAATAAATAAAAAAAAAAAAAAAGAAAATCAAAAAAAAGAAAATATAACAAAAAAAAATAAAAATAGAAAAAAAATAAATAATAAATAAAAAAAAAATAAAAAAAGAAGTAAAAAAAAAAAAAAGAGTAAAAAACATAAAAAAAAAATAAATAAAAAAAAAATATAAATTAATAAAAAAAAAAAAAATAAATTAAAATAAAAAAAAATAACAAAACAAAAAAAAAAAAAAAAAAAAAAAATTATATATTAAATAATTTAAAAAAAAAAAATAAAAAAAATAAAATAAAATAAACTTCCACGCATACACCCCCCCCCCCCCCCCCCCCCCCCTTCCCCCCACCCCCCCCCCCCACCCCCACCCCCCCCCAACCCCCCCCCCCCCGAATTGGATCTCCACCCCCCCCCCGACCCCCCCAACCATAAACCCCACCCCCCCCCCCCCCAACTCGCACCCCCCCCCGAACCATATCCCTAATCATAATCCAACCCAAAACCTTCATCTTCTCATCCCCCAAACACCACCCACTCCCCGCAAATCTCCCACCCCCAGACCTCCTAACCCTCCCCCAAATCCAACCTACTCACCAGATCCGCGCAACCCCTTCCATCATCCTCTACCCCCCCCCCCCACCCCTCACGCCCCACACCCCCTGCTATCCCGCCTCCCACCCGCCCCAGACCCCGCCCAAGCATCCCCACACTCCCCCACTTGCCATAGCCCACCCGCCATCCCCACACACACAGACACGGACTCGCCCGGCATGCCGAAAAAACAGACCCCCGAAACTATAACCCTAATGTTTGACAAAAAAATTGAATTAGTGGTAAATATAAATCATTTCGCTTATAACATTTCGCAAAGAAAAAAAGAACCGGATCTACATAAGATCTCATTGCAAGCTCAAGATTTAATAGGAAAACTGAACTTGATCATATCACATAAGATCTACTCCGACCGATTTTTGCAGTTATCTCGTAAACACAAACTAAAAAAAACTACAAATTTAGATTGATAGTGTGAGGAGATAAGTTAATATCATAAACAACTCATAATCATAATTTGAAGGACAACATATTTGTTGTAACAAGTTATAAAATTTTATGTTTTGTAATATATATATTAGATAAAACATTATAGTAGAAACTTAAGATTCCCGATCACGTCTTTAACATCCTCGATCTTACAAAGACGAAAACAATCCTGAGTAACGATCCCGACTTGAAAAACCTTGAAAAGAGTGTTTTGCATGAAGTACTTATGAGATAGTAATAGTATATTCGGTAGTGTGGTATAGATAGTTTGTGGGTATGAAGGTATTTATTTTTGCACTAAGTTACCTAAATGTTGACATTAGTAGTTCTTTCCACTAACGTTTTAGGTATAGAGTTCCATAGCTTGTTGTCGTTAGGCTTTTAGCGTTTAGTAGCCTCTCATATGCTTCTTCCTTTGCTCCTAGACGTAGGTTCCCTTTGCGTTGTCTTGCTTAGATCTTCGTGCTCCCATTTTAATGGTTGCCTTACCCTTTTTGTGTTTTTGCGTTTATTGCATTAATTATTCATGTTTTGTCTATCTTTTAGCATTTGCCTTTTTTGTGTTTTGTCTATGCTTGTGTCTCTCTTTAACCACATTTTTTTTCTTTATGCCCGTGTTTTTGCTTGCCGTGTTGTATATAGCTCCATATGCTTCTTTGTCCTTTATGCATGTTTTTGGTTCTTTTGTGCCCATGGCGTTTGTTTGCCATTAGAAATGCATCTTTGCTTCTTTCCTCCCTATATTGTTTTTTGTCTTTTGGCCGTATATGGTTATTTCTGTTATGTATGCTTGATTTCTTCTTTTGCCAAGTGTCTTTTACTTTCTATCCTCGTTTGCTTTGTTTCTTTGCTTTTATCGATGCTTTTTTTTAATTTTTGATGTCGTAATTGCTCTCTTTTCTTTCTTTTAGCCAGAAATTACAAATGTAGTTTTTCATAAGATTAGCTTTGCAATCCAAAAAATGCTAACGATATATACTTAGTTGCTAGTATTTTTACTTGCAATCAATATGTAAATAATAAATAATATTAAACAAACAAAATTAAAGGCTTTTAAAAAACTAGTCTAGTCACAAGTCGGCACTTGCCAACACAAGGCCCACCCAAAAATCTAAAGTAAATAAGTTACAAGCGAAACATATTTATATTGTAGTCAACAACTACAACACAAACACATGTCACAAGTTATATGTAAGGTTTATGGCTTCGCATGACAATAAGTATAAGAATTAACAATAACATCATTAAATTTATACTAAATGCTATGACATTTATATGTAAAGTAAATAAATAAACGAGACAACAATATCAACAATATTAAACATGCTTAATCAAATCAGCAATTAACAATTAACATATAATCTATATCTATACTACATTATAAAAGAAAAATCATCCATTCTTGAATGTTGAATGTTGAATTTTCCTCTACTCTCTATCTATATATAAATCAATTATCTAAGGAAACTTTGAAAAACTTCACGCCAATTAAATTGAAACCATAAACAAAAAAGTAAGGTCCACGCCAATTAATTCAAAATCGACAATCAAAAAAAGGAAGTCACCAAGTCTATACGTCTGCCCACGCATAGGCAGTCCGGTCCCGACCAACTGCACTTTCCCCGGTGCAGACATCATCTTTCCTCTCCTCATGACCTACAGGCGACATTTTGTCACTATAAGGCGACCTTCATTTTTTAACAACAAATTTTTTATTTCATTAATAATAAAAAAACATTACATAAATAATAAAAAACATTACATTATAATAAAAACATTACATAATAATGAATTTTAAATATACAAAAAAAGTTAAAATAAAACATTTAAATACATTTACAAATATTTGCCTACCCATATTATTATTTTACTTTTCCATCATTTTAATATGTGTCTTCCCCACTATTATTATTTCAAAGAATTAATGCCTACCCATATTCTTTCTTTTCCTATATTTCTTTTTTCTTTCCTTCTTCCCCACTTATTCTTCCCCACCATTTTCTAGCAAACTTCCCCAAACTCACATACACATATATACATATACAGAGAAAAAGAAAAAAAAACACAAACACAAACATAACCACACACGACCTCGATCGTGCCTGCGACTAAAAGGGTATTCGGTCTCCGGCGACCTAAGAGGCGACCGAGTCACCACTACGGGGCGACCGACGGAGACCGACGGCGACCGAGGTCGGTCCGTGCCGCCCGTAGTGGGTTTCCTTAGTTTTTGAACAAAGCTTCAACCGTTCAGAGTGCGGTATGTGGAAGCGGACAAAACCATTTTAAAAAATGGAGAAAGAGTAAATACGATTATTATCAAAATGGTAAAATAAGTGGGTATTTATAGTGTTAAGGGGTTTGAAATTTTAAAGATAATTTTTTTAACAAAAGTTGAAAATGAACAAATTTTTATTGATATGTATCGGTCGATATTTGTCGTTCCGACGACCCTCAAGAATTCGATCTCCGGTTAAGTCGGTCGCGACCGACACCCCATTATGGGGGCGACGACTTTCGATTGACTGGGAACCGGATCGAGTCCGAACCGGCCCATAGTGGGTAGCCTAAACTAAAAGTCTACTAATGTTTCAAAGTGAATTTTCGATGCTATGCGTGGGTGTTCGTCTAGTCACATATAAAGGAAAAAGCTTCAATTCTTGAATTTTCAACACTTGAATTTTCAACTTTTATTAATTTTCAACTTTTATTTTCAACACTTGAATTTTCAACTTTTATTTTAGGTCAATTCGGTCTTTAATCGACCCGGTCGAGTCAATGGGTTACCGGTTCGATCACCGAGTCAACCCGCTCGGTCGAGTCACCGGGTTACCGGTTCAACCGGTTCGATCACCGGGTCAACCCGGTCTTCCACAAATGTTGAAAAACTTAAAAATAGAAGGTCTAATAATTTTAGTAGGAAAAGGAAGGTGGGTTACCGGTTCCAACCGGTTCGACCACCAGGTCAAACCCGGTCTCTAATCGACCCGGACTCACCGGTTACCAAGTTTTCAACCCGGGTTCATCACTCTCGAGGTCAGAGCCCGTTTTTTCCACAAAAATAAATTTATATATATTTGGAATGATAAAAAAAAGTGTGTGGTGTGTGTGTGTATATGGTAGGGTTATGATAAAAAGATGTTTATAATAAAAAGGGTAAGATGACATCCTAGCCATTGGATCAAATGATGTAGAACACAAATAGGCGGTGGCTTTTTTGTAAATATGTTAAACTTCAAGGTCAATTCTAAAATAGTGCAAAATAGAAAGAAAAAAAAACCCATTCGACACTATCATCCGAAAAAACCCGATTCTTCCTACCATTTTCCCCCAAATTTCCACACGCTTACTCTCTAACTTCACACACAACTTTTAAACACTAATTTACGACAGCAATAAGTTTTCACGACATTAATTCTGATCAAATCGATCTGCAACAAAACGATTGAAAAGACGAAAGTTACAAATCATTTATAACCTTTCATGGTGAGTGATCTACGAAGCCTTAAATTGTTACTGCATCTTTTTATTAGTTTTATTATACTAAATTAGTGTTTTATTTTTTTAGTTTAATTTGAAAAATTAATAGACTTATTGAGGCAGTATGTTATTTAAATACTGATGCAGTAGCTTAATATTTGAATGATAATGCGGTGTAGCTTTAATCATTCAAATATTAAGCTACTGCATCAGTATTTAAATAACATACTGCCTCAATAAGTCTATTAATTTTTCTAATTAAACTAAAAAAATAAAACACTAATTTAGTATAATAAAACTAACAAAAAGATGCAGTAACAATTTGAGGCTTCGTAGATCAACTCACATGAAGGTTTTAAATGATGTAGCTTCGTCTTTACAATCGGTTTGATGCAGATCGATTTGACAGAATTAGTGTGTGAAACTATTGCGTGAAATTAGTGTGTGAAAAGTGTGTGTGAAGTTAGAGAGAAAAGCGTGTGAAATTTGGGGGAAAATGGTAGAAGGAATCTGGGTTTTGTTCGGATGTTAGTGGACGATGGGTTTTTTTTTCTTTTCTATTTTGCACTATTATAAAATTGACCTCGAAGTTTAACATATTTACAAAAAAGCCACCGCCTGTTTTTGATCTACATCATTTGATCCAATGGCTAGGATGTCATCTTACCCTTTTTATTATAAACATCTTTTTATCATAACCCTACCATATACACACACACACACACACACTTTTTTTATCATTCTAAATATATATAAATTTATTTTTGTGGAAAACGTGGTTGACCTGGTGATCGAACCGGTTAAACTGGTAACCCGGTGAGTCCGGGTCGATTAGAGACCGGGTTGACCTGGTGGTCGAACCGGTAACCCACCTTTCTTTTCCTACCGAAATTATTAAAGACCTTCTGTTTTTTAAGTTTTTCAACATTTGTGGAAGACCGGGTTGACCCGGTGATCGAACCGGTTGAACCGATAACCCGGTGACTCGACCGAGCGGGTTGACTCGGTGATCGAACCAGTAACCCATTGACTCGACCGGGTCGATTAAAGACCGAATTGACCTAAAATAAAAGTTGAAAATTCAAGTGTTGAAAATAAAATTTGAAAATTAATAAAAGTTGAAAATTCAAGTGTTGAAAATTCAAGAATTGAAGCTTTTTCCTTTATATGTGACATAGAGAACACCCAACGCTAGCCTCGAAATTCAACTTTGAAACATTAGTAGACTTTTAGTTTAGGCTACCCACTAATTGGCCTACGACCATACTCGGTCGCCGTCAATCGAAGTCGGTCGCCCCCATAATGGGGTTGTCGGTCGCGACCGAGTTAACCGGAGATCGAATTCTTGAGGGTCGTCGGAACGACAAATATCGACCGATACATATCAATAAAAATTTGTTCATTTTCAACTTTTATTAAAAAAAAAAATTATCTTTAAAATTTCAAACCCCTTAACACTATAAATACCCACTTATTTTACCATTTTATATACACTTATATACACTTTCATCCACTTTTTTAAAATGGTTTGTCCGCTTCCACATACCGACTCTGAAGTTGAAGCTTTGGTTCAAAAACTAAGGCTACCCACTACGGGCGGACGACCGACTCGGTCGCCATCGGTCTCCGTCGGTCGCCCCCGTAGTGGTGACTCGGTCGCCTCTTAGGTCGCCGTAGACCGAATACCCTTTTAGTCGCAGGCACGATCGAGGTCGTGGTGTGGTTTATGAATTGTTGCTTTGTTTCTTTTTCTTTTCCTCGTATATGAATTATATGTGTAATGTTAGTTGTTGGGAAGTTTTGCTAGAAAATGGTGGGGAAGCATAAGTGAGAAAAGGAAAGAAAACAAAAATAAGGGAAAAGAAAAGAATATTGGGTAGCATTAATTCTTTGAAATAATAATAGTGGGGAAGGCACATATTAAAATGGTGGAAAAGTAAAAATAATAATATGGGTAGGCAAATATTTGTAAATGTATTTAAATGTTTTATTTTAACTTTTTTTGTATGTTTAAAATTCATTACTATGTAATGTTTTTATTATAATGTAATGTTTTTTATTATTTATGTAGTTTTTTTTATATATGAAATAAAAAAAATTTGTTGTTTAAAAATGCAGTCCGCCTTATAGTGACAAAATGTGCGCCTGTAGTCCCCCCGCTGGAGAGAAAAAAACCCCCACCCTCCCATCTGAATTTGGCACCGGAAAGTGCAGGTCGGGACCGACTGCCATAGTGGGCAGCCTTATAGACTTGTGACTTCCTTTTTTTGATTGTGATTTGAATTAATTGGCGTGGACCCTTCCTTTTTTGTTTATGATTTCAATTAAATTGGCGTGAATTTTTCAAGTTCGCCTTAGATAATTTATTATATAAGAGATAGGAGTAAGGAAAAATCAACATTCAACATTCAAGAATGGATGATTTTTCTTTTATAATGTATGTATAAGATATAGATTAAATTTAATAGTTAATTGCTGATTTGAATTTTAAGCCATGTTTAATATGGTTGATAGTTGTTGTCTCGTTTATTTATTTACTTTACATATAAATGGTAATAAGCATTTAGTATAAAATTTAATGATGTAATTGTTAATTCTTATACTTATTGTCATTGCGATGCATAAACCTTACATATAACCTAGTGACATGTGTTTTTTGTGTTGTAGTTGACGACTACAATATAAATATGTTTCGCTTTTAACTTATTTACTTAGATTTTTTGGGTGGGCCTTGTGTTGGCAATGCCGACTTTGGACTATACTATTTTAAAATCCTTTAATTTGTTTGTTTAATATTATTTATTATTTACATATTGTGAAAAAAAACTACAACAATTTTATAATCGTTAGATTTTTGATTGCAAAGCTAATCTTATGAAAAACTACGATTTGTAATTCTGGCTAAAAGAAAGAAAAGAGAGCAAAACGACATCCCAAAAATTAAAAAGCAAGACAAAGCCAAAGAAACAAAGCAAACGAGATAAGAAAGTAAAAGACACATGGCAAAAGAAGCAAATCCAAAGTATACATCACCTGAACTAACAATATCCGGCCAAAAGGACAAAAAACAAATATAACGGAGAAAGGAAGCAAAAGATGCGATAATGGCAAACAAACGCATGGCGACCAAAGAACCAAAACATGCATAAGACAAAGAGAGCATAAGGAGCAATAAAACACGCAGCAAAAAACACTGGATAAAAAAAAAATGGGTAAAAGAGAGACACCAAGCATAGACAAACACAAAAAAGGCAAATGCATAAAAGCAGAATGACCAAACATTCATAATTAAAGCATAAACGCAAAAAACACAAAAGGGTAAAGCACCCTAAAAATGGGAGCACGAAGATCTAACGCAAGACAAAGCAAAGGGAACCTACGACCTAGAGCTTAAGGAAGAAACATATGAAAAAAAATGGGCTACTAAACTTCTAAAAGCCTAACGACAACAAGCTATGGAACTCTATACCTAAAACGTTAGTGGAAAGACTACTAAAGTCACATATAGAACTTAAGTGCAAAACTACTCAATACCACAAACAATCTAAAAACCCACTACCCCGGCAACTACTAACCTATCCATCAGTACTTCATTCAAAACACTTTTACCAAGGTTTTCAAGATCGGGATCGTACTCAGGATCGTTTTCGTCTTTGTAAGATCGAGATCGTAAGACCGGATCGGGATCTTAAGATTCTACTATAATGTTATTATCTTAATATATATATTACAAACATAAAATTATATACATGTTACACAAATATGTTGTCCTAAATTATGATTATGAAATGTTTAAGAATATTAACATATCTCCACAACCAATAAATTTGTAGTTTTTTTAGTTTGTGTTTCGAGAAATGCAAAATCGGATCGGAGTAGATCTTAAGATGATATGATCAAGATCAGAATCCTATTAAATCTTGAGCTTGCAAAGATCTTATGTAAGATCCGGATCATTTTTTCTTTGCGAAATCGTAAAATCGAAAGATATATATTTACCACTAATCTAATTTAATTTGTCCACATTAATGGAAAAAAAAAAAAAAAAATAAAAAAAAAAAAAAAAAAAAAAAAAAAAAAAAAAAAAAAAAAAAAAAAGAAAAAAAAAAAAAAAAAAAAAAAAAAAAAAAAAAATAAAAAAAAAAAAAAAATAGTTCTGGGGTACGTTTTTTTTTCTTCCTTCCGGGCTACTATCAGTGCAATTAGCGCTGAATGCAGGTGGCATGGAAATGCGACATGTTGATGTCGAAAATCTTTTTATTGAGTATAAATTTGGCAGCGCCGCATCCGTAAAATGGATGCAACATCAACGTTAAAAGTTCTTTTCGATATATTGGGGATGTTAGTTGATATGGAGGTGCTACACATGATCAAAATTCCTGATCCACCCCTCGAAGGAGGTGTTGTTCGCCGGAAACAGATTATAGTGGCAATGTCAATGCTGTTTGTGAACATTTATATTCAAATTACTCCAACGACTCAAAATGATTGTCCCCTGTTAACTTTATAAGTTCTTTTTCTTTAACTTTAACCAAAATATAATGTGTTTGTGTTATAATAATACTTGATGCAAAATATATGAATTGATTGGTGTAACAACCGGCAATTTTCGGAACTTTAAATTACTACTTTACTCTTTGACTTTTTGGGTCGGACTTGACTTTTTGACTTTTTGACCTTTTACGGTCACATAATAACGATTACCGCGTAGCTGGTAAAAATTTGAAACATATTTAAATAATAAATCATATTTATTATTACTCATCTCTCATTTACACGTTAATTTTTCCAACTTATTTGAAACGAAAACGAGAAGATATCTCGCAAATTTTGAAAACCGCGTACAACGCGTACCGACACGAAAATAATTTAGTTATATTAAATTATCACTTTTTATTAAATAAAAGTATTTAATAAATTATTTATCATGTTATTCAAAAAACGTTTATTAAAAACGTAATTATTTAATTTAAAGTTCATTTTACGGACAAAGTTTGTCAGTGATACACAAATAAATAATAAACATTTTTGATAAATTTTATAAAAGATTTATAAAATTATAGGCATATAGATGCTCATTTTGTTGGAAAAATTATTTGGGAAACAATGACGCAAGTTTTGTATTTTTAAATCATCGATAAGATTGTCCTAACGAGACCCGAATCACTATGTAATTACAAAATTTACATTTTTGGTCCCTCAGGTAACATTTATAATCTACCCAAACTATATTAACTTGCCATTTTCATATATAACTTTTAATCCACATATACTATGGTTATATAGGGTTTTGTTTTCAAAAATACCTAAACACTTATACACACTTCTCCCTCCCCTCTATATATCATTTTTGGCGCCTCTCCTCTTTCCGGCCAAACTTTCGGTGCCGCCACCAACATCCGGCCACGACAGCCGACACACCACGATCGACCTCCACCTCCACACCGAACCATATATCATCAACACCACCAACATCATCTTCCATCTTCGCAACCATCTCCTCACGCCGCCACTACATCCACCAGCCGCACCAACATCATCACCTTCACCCCACCACTTCCGCACCCTCAACCCACACCATCAAGTACCGATATGTGGTGCGTTGTTTTGTTCATAAGCACCTCAAGGGTGCGTTGGTTTTGTTTGAAGCACGATTAGGCTGCGTTCGGGTTGTCTCGACACCAAAGAGGGTGCGTTTGTGTTTGGGTTAGCAGAATCACCTACAAGGGTGCATTTGGTTTTGCACCATCAGGGTGCGTGTGGTTTATTTAACACCGAAGGAGTGCGTTGGTCGTCACCAAGAAAATATAGCCAACACGAAGGATGCGTTGGTTTTCATTTACACAACTAGGGTGCGTTTGTTTTGGCTGCCAACCACCCACAAGGGTGCGTTTTGGTTTATAACACCACAAAGGGTGTGTTTGGTTGGCTATAAGACAACCAAGGGTACGTTTGGATCTAGGTGGATCAGATTTGGGTGCGTTTGGTTTGGGTTAACAGCCATAAGGGCTGTTTGGGTTAGCAGAAGACAACATAAGGGTGTGTTTGGCGTAGCAGCAGCCGATTAAGGCGCGTTTGGTTGGCTGTTATAAGCACCAAAGGGTGCGTTTGGCTGTTGTTCACAGATTTGGGCGCGTTTGGTTTAAGTAGAATAAACACCAAGGGTGTGTTTGGTTGGTTTAACCGCACAAAGGGTGCGTTTGGTTTATATAAGTGGATAATAAAAATTAAAGGATTTCATATATAAATTTATATATTAAACCGGATCTAAATGTGGTATTGGTTAAATAAATATTTTATTTATTATTTTCGTTTTTGTGTTTATAATAACTGTTAAAGGATGTGTTGGTTTTTTTTTTTTTGCAACATGGATTGATATCATATGAGTGAAAAAATAATTAACTTTTGTTAATATGGAAAACGTTACATAAACCGAATAGGTCATGCCGGAGATTCTTTATAAATTGCTCACGCTTAGAAATGTTTTACAAATCTACTTATTTATATCTTGAAATGTCTTTAAGAATTATTAAATCGTGATGACCCGATAATCAAGCGTAAGCTATAATTTTAGAGATTTCATTTATCTAGTCCACAACTTTACAACGTGCGTTTATTTTTATAAATGAACTTTCTAATAAATCATTTGGGGATATTCGGGCGCGTGTCGAATTATTTAGTGTCATTTATTTTTATCACCTTTCTTATATAATACTTGGAAGGTATTATATAATTAGACCATTTTATTTTAATTGTCACCTTTTAAATATACATGTCGTGTATTATATACGCTTCGAGTTATTCTTTTGGTTGTGTATCTTGTTATATAATTCAAGGTATGAATTATATACTTGGTCATTTCTCATTATGTAATATATACGGAATATATTACACACTTTGCGTTTACTTTTGATTTAATTATTTAACCAACCACCAAACTATTACAACTTGAAATCTAAATCTTTATCAACGTGTCACATTGATGTACTCATTCATCGGAAAACCTAAATACATTATCCTAGGCTAGTAGGATAGAACCGTTAAGATAAATCGCAGCTTCTTGGTCGAGCCGTTCCAGTTTCCGTTTTGTTTGACGCTTAATATGCGCATTCCTGCCAATCGTTCTACAACCTCGAGGTGAGTTTATAGCCCCATGTTTTACTAGTTTTATATATATTTTTAGGGTGAGAACATGCTTGTTTACAAATTCATTTACATGGACGATTATATACGTGTTTACAAATTCATTTACATGGTCGATTACATATGTGTTTACATGAATGTTTACAAACTCGTTTACATACTCATTTGCATATCTCGTAATGAGATACATCACTAGTTTTCATTTATGGATACTACAACTTTGTTTTCATTCTAATGATAAGGAATTAGCTTAAGTTGCATGAACTGTTAATTACTCGGAGGGTAAGCGCGAATGTTATAAGATAGTTCTATTGGGGTTGACATCCCCGTTCGGGTGACTAGCTATCATTGGAAATGAACGTTATACCATGTCGTTACATTGAACTACATTTACATGAACATTTACTTTGATTGTCTGAAATTGATTGGCATTCATTGGGATACATTTACAGTGCCTAAAAAGATTGGCATACATACAAGTCAAAGCGCAGTTTCATGAACTTAGGTCAGTAATCGAAATCACATAGGGTGACTATTATATTAGATACAATGGTCATGCATACATTTCAAATCTTGGATTTGAACACAAGTACATACATTTTGTGATTATTTAAGGGTTGAAATAGTCAGTCATACTTTACAAATCTTTGATCTAATATTTTTGCTTAAACATTTTACATGGTACGGTGATGATACAGTAGGCAAACACATTCATTTGAACTTACATTCATACTTAAACAAACCTATGAACCCACCAACTTTATGTTGACACTTTTAAGCATGTTTTTCTCAGGTGAATTAGATGCTTGGCCTACTTGATATGCATTGGAGTCTGCTACATTCAAATGATCAAACCTCGTTGTACTGTTTTCAAGCTTTTCATTGTGATGCAATAATGGGACAAATGTTATTTTAATTTCAAGAAAATCAACGAGTTTACTTTTCAAATGACACATTTAGATGTCGTTCTCTTGTATCTTATGCTGTTGTATTATAAAGTAACGCCCTCAGACATATTTCTGATGCGACACATTTTTGGGGGTGTTACATGCTATGTGTTATATATGTGTGCTAAGTGGTTTGAATAGGTGCATGATATCATTTTAAGGTGTATGATCATCTCATTTTGAGTGCGTATGTGTTTCATGATGAGTATTTCATTTGTTCACGTATAGTCATAATGGAAAAGAATGGCGTATTGCATGCAATGCTACGTCAATAGTTGGATGATTTTGTGTTAAGCGTTTATGGGAAATGTATCATGTTGGAAATAAGTGAAGTGAGTGAAATTTTGATATATATAGTAGACTTTCTAAATATAGAAAGTGAAATGTGAAATGAAAAGTTATTTTTAGAAAATTTAGTAAGTAGCGTTTATGTAAAAAGGTTTACCCGAATTAGCGTAGATTTTTGTAAAAATTTAAGGTAATGTAAATTATAATGTAAATTATAATGTAAATAATAAAATAAATAAATAAGTATATGTATGTATATATAAATCGGCCCAAGAAAGGAAAAAAGAAAAGAAAAAGGATTTTGGGCCTTATCTAGAGGAGTTTTAGTAGGATTAGGATGCTAGTTAATTAGATAGGTTATCCCTGACCCTATATATAAAAAACCACGACTCATTCAGCCCCAAAAACTTAGGTGTCGACTTCTCCCTCCCTAAGAACAAGGAACTAAGAATTATCAAGAAGTAACCAAGAATCGGTGTTAGGATCAAGAAATCAAGAGGTAAGCATGCTTAACTTAGTTAGAATTATGCAATCATGTAACAAGACTTATGATGGATCTAGGGTTTACATAAATACAGGATTATATTGGAGCTTTAATGATGAATGATGTTTAGGGTTAGTTTAGGGTTATGATCATGCATGTTTCATGTTAGGGTTTGCGTCAGATCTTGATTTAGGGTTTTGCAGAATTAGGTCTGTGTTAAACTGATCATATCTAGATGTTAGAAAAGTGTTTTGATATGATTCAAGAGCCTAAATTGTAGTTCAAAGAGTCTATTTTTCAAAAAGTTCAGCCTCGAAGGTTTTTGAGGTCGGGAAGTTGGTCAATTGGTCATAACAAGAAAAGTTGTCAAAACAGTGAATACGGGTCAGAATTAGGTCATGTTTAGGAGGGTAAAACCCTAACTTAAAAGTGTAATTAAGGATAGCCAATCTACATTGATTAGGTTCAATATGTATATAAAGAAACCTTAGAAGGATAGCTTCTGATTGTGTGTCTAAGTATGATAATTAGGGCCATACATTTTAGTGTGCAATTAGATTCGAATTGGGACAGTTTTGAAGTTTGATTTTATTTAGGATAGTTGCACATGTAATGAGTACTTATGAATCACATAGTAGTTAGTAAACTCATAAATGAACTTAGGTTATTTTTGGTATATTTTATGGAGGTCAGCATGTAAGGTTTTTAAGTTAGTAAAGATACACTAAAATTCTGCATTTCCGAATAAATTGTAGTTAACTAGTGTAATGTGTTAATGAGGCGGTTAAGGTTGGGCATGGTGTCGGGGTGACCCATGATAGTTAATCAAACCCTTAGACATCCATCATATGTGTGTTACATGGACTAGAGCTTTTAGCTTGGTCGCGTGTAATCGTGTTTATTTATTTGTATAGTTGCGTGATAGGAATTAAAAGCTGCGTTTTGAGCATTCAGGTGAGTTACATAGTCCTACTTTTTATTGCATTTTAAACTTGGGATGGAAATGATGCAAGTGTTGAAATGAGTTTTAAATTTCTGTGATGATGTGTTAGTGTAAATGCATGGACTATTATGTGACTGATATGTGTTATATGCTACATGTTATGTGATGTGATATCGATGTGTGGACTAAGTCAGGAGGGTTACTTGTAGGTATCCATTGCCTGTTTAGTGGAAGGAATTGTTACCTAGTTAGGAGGATTACTTGTGGGTATCCATGGCCTGAGCTAGAGGGAAAAGGATTTGGATTGATCCAAGAGCGATTGAGGTCGTCTGCTTGGTGTTTGAGTGATTAATTGGATTGAATTGCATGTTAGCTTGTATGTTAGTTAGCATAGTTGCCATGCGAAATTATTGTTTTATAATCACAGTAATTCGGTTAATGATTTTGGAAATGGATTGAATATGTGTGTTTGAAAACCTATGTTTCTCACCAACCATTGTGTTGACGTATAAGCATCATTTTCAGATATTCAGCAGGATGAGATTAAAGTTAGGAAAAGTGGCTAGATGGACAGTAGGAAGCAGGCGAAGTTTAGTTATCTAGATTTCGTTATTTGTTTTGGATGTATGAATGTTTGCATGTCATGACGTTGACACGAACTGCCTTCATTTCAATGTCAGACGCCTTTTTGGATTTTGTTGATGTGTTTGGGTATTTTCATGACACTTCATGCCTTGTATTTTATGCATGTTTTAGTTTCTCTATATAGACGCCAATGTGTTGTGATGATTCTCTCTCTCGTCGCGCCTCGCGTTTCCGCCTTGGCGAGGTGTGACAACGTTTACATACTTTACGACGTAAACTAAAAGCCTTAAAACTAGAAGCATGTTACGGCGTAAACTATTCGTATAGGTTACGGCGTAAACACCCACATGCTTAAGTCCTAACCCAACAAGAGTTTACTGCGTAAACTCTACATATCATGTCTTGGTTTATTTCATGTTAGCTCAACGAGTGTGCACTCTACACTTCCCTAACTCTTATCCGAGCCGAACATGAAATATTATTGGTCTCTAGTAAATCATCATTACCTAAATGGCTGTCGATGACACTAAAATCACCAACAGATCTCCCCCATTTTAGTGTAATCCTTGATTTACTAAAACATATATAAAGATATATGCAATTATGTTAAAACAAACATAACGAAACAAACAAATGCATAAATGAAAATGTCTTGCGATTGAATTTTCATCTTAGTATAATACATATTTCAAATATTCAAAAATCAGGGTGTCGTAACGATTGAACCCGTCAATCCATTTTAATACCTGAAGATACTATACACATTCATTTCTACAACACTCTAAAGTTTGTTTACTTGACACTTTACAAGCCATGTGTCCCAATCCATTAATGAACATATAGGAAGCCAAGTCTAGGCTTCTTGAAGAGGCAAAAACTTCATGTTCACATAGGTGGTCCTTTTAGTTCTTGCACCCGCATTTGCAATTTTTCAAAAGAACCATTAAGAAGATAAACTTTAACCTAACCATCACTTGCAGGTCTGAACACATACCTCGGGAAAATAAATACACATGTTCCAATCTCTAGCTATGATCTTTCCACATTGAATTCAGCTTCTAACGTTGTATTAGAAGGGAATTGGGTATCTCATAGATAGGAGACTTAAATGGACTTTAATCCTATCCCTATCATCAACTTATTCATTAAGTACCTAGCGAGACCCTTCGTCAAGTGGTCTTCTAAATTCTATTGTGACCGAACAAACTCAATACAAATCACACCATTCATGATTAACCCCCTAATCATACTATGTCTAACACCTAAGTGTCTAGACTTGCCATTATACATTTGACTATATGCTTTAACCAATGTGGCAGCACTATTACAATGAATAGATATCGATGCTATTGGTTTTGGCCAAATTGGAATCTCATGTATTAAGTTTCTTAGCCATTCTGCTTCTTTGCCAGTAGTAGCCAATGCTGCAAACTCGGATTCCATAGTAGAACCAGTGATGCATGTTTGCTTCTTGGAAGCCCATAAATGGACTCTCCAAGCAGGGAACACCAATACTCGTAGAGAGATTTCTTTCAACATGATTTTTCATAGCTCAGCATCCGAATAACCTTCTAACACTGAAGGATATCCAATATATGATAAACCATAATTCATAGTACCCTTTAAATACTTAAACACCCTTGTTATTGCTTGCTAATGTTGTCTACTATGATTACTAGTAAATCTGCTCAATCTATCAACTGCATAAGCAATATCAGGTCTAGTGCTCATCATAGCATACATCAAGCAGCCAATAGCTCTTGAATATTCGAGCTGATCTACAGGTTTACCTGTATTTGGCTTAAGCTTTTCTACTGGATCTATGGGAGTACTCACCGGAGAACAATCTTCATGATTAAACTTATTGAGTATTTTCTCAATGTAATGAGATTGTGTAATTACAATCCCTTTGTTCTCACGTTTTATCTTAATACCAAGAATAACGTTTGCTTCTCCCATATCTTTCATTGAGAACCTTGATGACAAAACTTCTTAGTTTTATCAACTTGATTTTGGTCAGTTCCAAAAATCAACATATAGACAAATTATAACACCTTTGCTATATACACACTTGTCGGATTGGTTTAAGTGAAAACCACTTGACAACACAACCTCATCAAACTTTTGATGCCATTGTTTTGGTGCTTGTTTTAGCCCATACAATGACTTAACCAACTTACACACCTTATGCTCATTACCCGGCATAACAAATCCTTCATGTACACTTTTTCATCCAAATCACCATTTAAGAATGTTGTTTTGACATCCATTTGATGGATCACTAGATTGTGAATAGCTGCCAAAGCTAACAACAATCTAATAGTAGTGATACGAGCAACTGGTGCAGAGGTATCAAAGTAATCGATCCCTTCCTTTTGTCTAAAGCCTTGGATTACCAATCAAGCTTTAAACTTATCAATTGTACCATCAACTTTCATCTTCCTTTTGAAGATCTATTTGCAACCTAAAGGTTTGCATCCTGGAGGTAAATCAGATAAGACCCATGTATTATTTTCCATAATAGAACCAAACTCATCATCAACTGCTTCTTTCCAGAAAGCAGCATCCCAATATTTCATAGGTTCTAGGATCTTCCTCTATACTATAGCAGTAAGAGTATTGTGATCCAACTTGATCTCTCAATCCCTCAACTAAATATAGCTAAAAATCAAAACCATATGATTTAGCTTTTCGAACTCTTTTACCTTTACGAGGTTCAGGAATCTCACTTGGTACATCATCAGAATGATCATCCCTTTGAGATTCTACCAAATTTAGTATCACATCCTTTGATCTAGGTATTTAAGAGAAACGGTTTTCATCAAATATTGCATCTCTTGATTCTATAATTGAGTTTATAGAAACAGAATCATTAGGTTCAATAACATAAAACCTATATGCCTTGGAATGCTCAGCATATCCAACAAAGATGCAATCAATACCCTTTTCACCTAAAGTTTTCCTTTTCGGGTCCGAAAGCCTAACTACGGCCCTATAACCCCAAACTCGTAAATATGACAAGTTGGGTCGTTTCTTATACCAAAGTTCATATGGGGTAGTCTTGTTCCTTTTATTAGGAACCCTATTCAATAAATAGCAATCCGTTAACATGGCTTCTCCCCAGAACTCCTCACTCAAACCTGAGTAAGATAACATGGAATTAACCATTTCCTTAATAGCTCTATTTTTCCTTTCAGCCACACCATTTTGCTGTGGTGTGTAAGGAGCTGTAGTTTCATGAATGATTCCTACATATTAGAAAAATACAGGATCATAATATTCACCACCTCTATCCGTGCGTAAGGTTTTAATTAAGTCATTTTGTTGCAATTCAACTTCTATTTTATAAATTCTAAATTTATCAAGGGCTATAGCAAAACCTAGAGGCATCATCTATAAAAGTTATGACATACTTTTTATTGTCCAAAGATGGTGTAGCATGAAAATCACACAAATCACTATGTATTAATTCAAGTATGACAGTTTTCCTTGTTATACTTTGAAATGGTTTTCTAGTGATTTTCGTTAACATACAAGTAGTACATTTTTCTGGATTTTCATCAATAGCAGGAATTAAATCATTTTTTAGACATTTTAAGCAATCTTTTATAATGCACATGTCCTAAACGTGTTATGCCATATGAGGAAATTAACATCAAGTAGTGAAGGAAGTACATTTAATCAGAATGTGAATCATAAGGAACTTTTATTCAAGGTCAACATAACATCACCATGTTATTAATATCAAAATCCTACATACACACGGACTTCGTTAAGATTTACTTATCGGAATCATCACCTGTTTGTATCACACACTTTATTCAATAACATAGGACCAGAAACTAAATTCTTACGAAGTTTAGGAACATACAACACATTAAACAAAGTAATAGTTTTTCCAGAACTAAATTCTAATGCTACGCTTCCTTTGCCATGAACAGGAGCGAAATGTTCATCACCCATGTAAAGTACAGATCCGTCTTCCACCGGTTCATATGTCTTAAACCAACAACGATCTTTACAAACATGAGTTGTAGCACCAGAATCTATCCACCACACAATTGCATCAACCTACATATAAATTGCTTCAGAAATTAGTGACACAAAATATTTAATAAATCTGTTCTAAACAGGCACTAAATTTTGACCTTGGTCTTAATATTGGTCCTTAGACCCCTTTCCCGAACCACCAGCATTTGCGTTGTTCTTTTTACCACTACGGCAATCCCTTTTGAAGTGACCAGTCTTGTCACACTTCCAACATTCCAATTTTGGTTTCTTGTTGAAACTAGAACCACTGTTGTTCTCATTGGACCGTTTTTTACCTTTGTTTTATTTGTTGTGTTTGTTCTTTCCCTCTTCTGTCATATTAACAGAGGGTCCACCAACTTCTTTACCCTTTCCCTTGTCACTTTCTTGCGCCTTTAGAGATTTCTCTATACGCAAGTGACTACCAAGTTTGGACCTAAGGCCAAATCGTCTTTTACAGGTTCAATGTTTGTTTGATATACTTCCAGGAAGGAGGAACTTTCAATTATACTAGAAAACATAAAATGGATTTCATCCATTTTCAAGCCATGTTGTGTGTATTGTCCAAGGATCCTAAGGAGTTCATTATATTGTTCCATGACCGGTCTAAAATCGACCATTTTGTAATTATTAAAATTACTTACCAAGAATTTCTTACTAGAAGAATCCTCTGCCATGTACTTGGATTCGAGTGAATCCCACAACTCCTTAGCCGATTCAACATTCGTATATACATCAAAGAGAGAGTATGACATACCATTTAATATGTGTCCCCTGCATATGTAGTCATCGTTCTCCCACTTTGTCCTTATCCTGATTGCTTTCACTGTAGCATCTTCCACCAATTCCGGCATCGGTGTAGTCAACACATAAACCACCTTCAACGTCGTCAACAAGAAGTGCATCTTCTTTTGCCATCGCCTAAAGTCATGCCTCACAAACTTGTCTAATTTCCCAAAGTTCGTTGTCATATCCTTCACCGTATTTCCCGCCATGATTACAACCAAATACTTTATACGTTTGTAAGAAAGATTTAGGGTGTGTGTGTGATGATCCTGGATATCTCTGTTGTATCGTGTTTGTTCACTTTCTGTATAAAGTATTTCGACCCTATAAGATGCCTGGGTTGCACGAAATCTCTATCGGGATAATACAAAGAGAGTAGCAATTTGTATTCTAGGCACAAGAAACACAAATCAAGAACAATGAAGGAATTGCATATATTTTCGTTATGTATTTTCTATATCTGAGAACCAATGTTTCTGTAAGTATATAACAGAAAAAGTAGACAGTTATGGCTGGTTAGAGTTGGATAAAACTGAAATTTGCAACCAACTAGTCATAGACTTTACAGCGTAACACAAGTTGTTACGGCGTAAAGTCTACACAATTTTACTTGTTACGACGTAATCCTTACATAGTTTACGGCGTAAACTATAAGCCTTAAAACTAGAATCATGTTACGGCGTAAACTATTCGTATAGGTTACGGCGTAAACACCCAAAGGCTTAAGTACTAACCCAACAAGAGTTTACAGCGTAAACATAAAGTTTACGGCGTAAACTCTACATATCTTGTCTTGGTTTATTTCATTTTAGCTCTATGAGTGTGCACTCCACACTTCCCTAACTCGTATCCGAGCCGAACATGAAACATCATTGGTCTCTAGTAAATGATCATTACCTAAATGGCCGTCGATGACACTAAAATCACCAATAAAACAAAGTCGATCAAGAAACTAACATTACCTACCAACTTAATAAAAGAAAACAATCATAACTTTTAATATGTCCATCGCACAATAAATAAAGTGCTCTAACCTTTCGCATAAAATCATATACGTGTAAGGCTAAAAGAGAATCACTGCTTGGTAATGCTTCCCATGTTTTCGCATATGAGAACCCTACTCCAGTCGGCATATCATGTTAGCCATCTACAAATTTTCAAAATTATGTTCACATTACATAATATAAAAAAGAACTGTTCATACTTTTTCTTATCTAGCTATTGTGATGAGAAATATCAATAGGTTGTTGATACAAATAACAAATTGTAATGAATGTTTTAGTGTTGGAACTATAAATTAGAGTGGATATTGATGTCAACCTTTGTCCATGAATATATGGATTTAACTCCAACGTAATGTTATTATTCCAAAAATTCTCAATGTTGAAACTAAGCGGACCTGCATAATATTACATTGATTTTACTGTACACTTTTGATATTAATAATAAGTTACTTTTCACTTGAATGTATAGAAGAACATATGATTTTATTTGAACATTATTTAGTGTATAACAATCTGGAAATTAAGTGCTCGTGGCGACAAAATTACCGATTTGATAAAGGAAGGAAGATAATCCTGAAACTCCAGGGCCTCCACTAAGGTAAAGAAGAAGCGGGTCTTCTAACGGGTTTCTTAGTGACTTGGCAAAATAGTAAAAAAACTCGACATCTTCATGTTCTCCAACTCCAACATATCTTTTGATACAAAAGATAAACATGACTAACAAACACGTAGATGATAGTTTTCACTATAAGCGACGAAATTACAATGTACTCGGTTTCTAAAATGAAAGGAAGATCACCATCGAAGCCTGGGAGATTCTTGACAACTGATTTTGAACTAGAAGATTCTATAAAATGTGCAAAGATAATAAAAGAAGTAATAACACCAATGTATTTCAACTCCATTACTAAATTTAATTAAAAGGATGTCCTTGATAAACAAAAACATTACATGCAACCCGACCCGACCCGGCTGTTTCCGGCGGGTTTTGCCAGTTTCTGGCAGGTTAACTCGGTCCAACTTTTTTTGTTTTTTTGTTTTTTAACTTTTTCTCTTATTAAATCCATCCATTGCATCAATTGTTGAGTGGTAGGATACGTCTCTCTCTCTCTCTCTCTCTCTCTCTCTCTCTCTCTCAACATCAAAAGATAATCACAAAACTCACACCCAGATCTAAAAAACACACTTACACTTATTCAACCGCTGTCGCCACAAATAATTTCGGCCACCAAATAAACACACTTGATTCATGAGTCTCTATCTACCTCCCTTTATAATCAGTAGGTTTAAAAAACAAAATCGAACAAAAAGTTTCATCAAAAGATAATCACAAAACTCACACCCAGATCTAAAAACACACATACCACATATTCAACCGCTGTCGCCACAAATAATTTCGGCCACCAAATAAACACACTTGATTCATGAGTCTCTATCTAACTCCCTTTATAATCAGTAGGTTTAAAAAACAAAATCGAACAAAAAGTTTCATCAAGAATATGATTTTGAAAACAATAATTCTTCCACAGGTATGATCTTTTCTTTATTTTAAATATATTGATGTTTTATCTCAAAAGGGGGTGTTTTTGAAGATGATTTATAAGAAATCTACCTATTGTGTGTTGAAACAGTTTTTATGAGTGTGGAGAATGAGAGATGGAGATGAGAAGAACGATAAAATTAATTACGACAGCCTTCAGGTATATAAATATTATTGATTTTTTTTGTAAGATTTTTTTTGTTTATGTTATAGTTTGGGTTATACATATAGATGATTCTTGATATCATGAGCTGTTATTGTAGGTTTTTGCATTTAAAAGCTAATTATTGCAAAATTAGCTCAGATAAAATAAGCAGGTATAGAGGCCCACTTATGTGTTTATTTTGGTATAAAGGGGTGTTTGTCTAAGTGCATTTTTTGAGCTTTCAAATTTTTAAAAACTGACAGTAGTGGGATTACCCAGTTGACCTTATGAGCTTAAAAAATCGTAGGCTCAAATAAGCTTATAAGCCTGTTAACAAGGTTAGGACTTTTCACGGATGCTTGATGTAACAACCCGAGTTTCAGGTCAATGTCTATCCCTAGCTAAGATAGTTATTTTAATTACGTAAATAATTATAGTCGTTATGCTATATGTGGTTTGATGAGAATTTCCATTTATTGGTGAAATTCATTCCGTGATTTAGTTTCTATTTGTTTTTAGCATTTAAGAAAATCAGAAAAATTTATTTTACTGCTCTGAGAGCGTAAATATGTCAATTTTGTATTTTTCGTCGTTTCCTCGAGTTTTTGTAAAAACTGTGTTTAAAGATCGTGTTTTACGAGGTTTAACGTTTTAATGAAGGTTTTAAACTATATTTAGTGAGATGGATTTAAAATATTTACTAACGTGATGTTACCCGTGTTTGGTCGGCTAAGTAACAGAAATATAACCATTTTGTATTAAACTTGCAATGACTTATGAAAAGAGGGGCTAAAGTTGCCAATTTGTCAAAATTTCTTTCTATAAATACTAGCACATACACACACATACCTCTTTTACCAAAATTTTCATCCTCTCCCTTTCTCTCCTTCTTGTTGCCGTCGAACACCAACACACACACAAACATCATCACCAAAAATTTGTCACTTACATGCATTATAATCCAATTACACCATATTAATCCTTGTTTAATCCTATACATTTCCCACTAAGAAAACCTTGCATGCAATGAGTATTTAAGAAGTTGGGTTTTTGGTTAATTTCTATAGATTTGGTGTATAAGGAAGTGTTTCTAGTTGATAGATTGTTGTTACATTGAAGTGGTTTGGTTTGAAAAGGTTGTTTGGTTTGGTCTTTGTGTTCGTCCGTTCGGTTTGGTCAAGGGGGAAGCGAAGTCGAGTCTTGTTATTGCTTTGTGAGTATTTACTTGTGTTTATGTGTTGATAAATTAAGTGGTTATTACATGTATGTAATTGTAGCTAGTTGATTCAAGTGCAAAATGGGTTTAAAAGTATTTCAAGTATGAACATATGTTTGATAGTTTTGGTACGTGTTTTTAGGCTAGTTAAACATGTTGGAATAGTTGGATTTTGATAAAAATGAGTTTTGGTATGACTTTGGGTTGACCAGAAACATTGACTTGACTATAGCGTGTCGAGAAAATTTTGAAATCTAAATTAAGCTTTTGTATATGATAAAGGATGTTCTAATGTCCGTTTTGATATAAGGTAAGCCTTGTAACTCCTAAAAACGAAGATTTTACGGCCAAGTCAAGTTTGGGTCATTTTGGGGTAAAAAGTCAACTACGAAGTTTGACTTTTGAAAGTCAAACTTGCGTATACTTTTGAATATAGTTTATAACAAGTAAAGGGTTCGTAATGTTAGTTAAATTAAGATGAAATGCTAAGTTTGGATTATATTATCCTTACTTTCGGCAAACTTTCTAAAAATGGAAACTTTGTAAGAAACGTTGTAATAATTGATGAATATGTCAAGCGAAATGTTTTGCGTCGCACTTGGAGATTTTAGTATATGATTATATATACGTAATAGTAATACATATATATACATTATATGATTTAATATACTATTAGTCACATACCGCCATATATGTATTATATAGGTCGCGGTTGAGACGTGAAGCTTATTGTGCTTGTTGATTGATTGATTTGGATCTTTTGCTTAAGGTGAGTTCATAGCCTCGCTTTTGAACTATTTTAAATGTTTTAAACCCGCGAGGGGGATACATGTTTGTTTTATAAAATCGAACACATATGATTTATGGTATGCTAGACCCGATATGAGATTGTTTCCGCATAAGTTGCTATTGTCGAAGTCCCTTAATTCATGAACCGTCAATCGCCTATAATGGGTGAACGCTAATGCATTAAATAGATCTATTAGGTTTGACAGCCCTGTCCGGGGTTTGAATCCTTGTGAACACCCTGTCAAACGGACATTTTGTTATTAGAAATATAGAAGGTATATGACAATAATACCTAGTTTGGGGCACTTAAACATATGAAATGCCATATGTATTGTTAACGTTCGGTGTCATGAGCTTAATGCGCGAAAGAAAAGAAGTTGCTATACATTGCATTTGTTGCTTTGTTTTCCCGAGAACTAATAATGTGTTCAAAGGTTTTTACTTATTGATTAATTTAAACTCTATGAATTTCACTCAACTTTGTTGTTGACGTTTTAAACATGTTTTATCCCAGGTAATCAAGGCTGAAGGCAACGATGGCGTGGAGGTGTCGTGCGTGTATGGTGATTGATTTTATGGAAAGGCTACTTGTGTGTTCCGGTCTTTCAAAAACAATATCTCATGTGGTGTTTAAAACAATGTCTTTTATTTGAAAACAATATGTTTTTCATGGTTTGTAATAGACGGTGGTTACGATTATGTGGGACCTAACTCACTTTTAACTCTGAATAATTTGGAACACATGTTTGGTAAACGTCTTATTTGAGTTATTTTCTATTATCATGGTGACGGATGCTATTTAGTAACACCAATTTGCTAATTTCCGCTGCGTAATCCGATGCCCTTCGGGGCGGGTGTTACAATCTTAGTCCATTGGTAATGTTTGATACTAAATCATAGTCCATACATTGTACCATGTTCATAAAGGTACAATCGCCTTTACGTAATACCATTTGATTGAGTTGGTTAAGGCTTACTTAAGTGATTTTACAACTTCATTCCCCCAACATATGACATATAGATTCGGGCAATTAATATAACGCGTTTATCATAATACACTTTCACCCCTTAATTGATGCAATATCTTATCTCAATGGGTTATTTACCTTTTATTAAACCCGGTCTTAATACATAAGTGATTCTCATCAAGTACACTCTATAATCATCAATATTAACAAAACAAAACAAAAATAGAAGTCATTCGTATTATATGATAACTACTGTTATATATGTTTGAAATATAGCTAAGATATATGCGAATCGAGAAAGTCGCGAATCGTAAATTTTGTTTGTTGCGCTTTTATGCGAACTGTTATTTTGATATAAGTGTTCCGATGATAATAAAAAGCGAAATGCTATTGGATAATAATAAAAAGTGATACGCTATTAAGTAAGTATTATATGATATTTTCTAGATTATCATGGTGAATGAGATTCCTCTTAACCACGTGGATGATGTACCCGTTGTTGAGCCGAATCAACATGATGATGTTCCTATTGTTCCCGAGCCTATCATGAAAGATGAAGACGAAGACCTAGAAGAAGATGAATTTGAGGAAGAAGAAGATCCTCAAGAAGATGAATATGATATGGAAATCGACATTGAGGAAGATGAGAATGGAGCAGAGTGTGACATTTCTACGAAAGGTGGATCCCTCTTAATCCTCTAACCGCCAGCTTCTGAGTCTCAACGCTGATGATAAATTGAGGTAGAGAATCCGATTAAAGCATGAGGATGAAACCTGTTCCGGTTAGTGGTCCTATGAGGTCGGTGAATCATCTTACTAATCGCATTCCTCGAGAGGATGGTGATAGATTACTACCTGGCTTTATGAGACGGGATATTGACTCTCTTTTTGGTCAAATGGTCAATTTTTTGAGACGATTGTGTGGTCACGAGACGGCGCATGCATTGGTCGAGAAGAAAGGAGAGGCAAAGGATAAGTTTTATGGTAAGTTGATTTTGGATTTAGGTAATGAAGTGCGTTCTAGTGTGGAGCAAGGAACTGCTGCAATGGAAAAGTTGGTTGAGAAGCTCGAAAATGTTGAAGAAAAAGCTGAGTGTAAGAAGCTGAAAAGGGAACTTGAAGAAGCAAGGTTAAGCAACACATTCCTTCGTATGAAGAATGAACAAGTTGAGAGAGATCTCTATTGGACTAGAGTTCGAGCTCATGAGTTCTATCAAGAGATGATTCGTAGGGGATTTGTGTTTGAAGAAAGACCGAATGAAGCTATCAATGTTCCGATTGAAGATGAAAAGTGTCCTTTGTCTGAGCCTCAAGGATCTCCTCCTGATGCTTAGTAGTTTAGTTTCAATTGTAGTTTCTTTTGTTGTGTAATCACTTAACTGAGTCCTCAGTTGGTAGAACTAGTACTATTGGTTGTAACGATTTGTATCATTTTATGAAACAATGCAACTATGTATTAACTCTTTGTAATGAAAAATGAATGACTATCTTTTGATTACTACTTGATGTTGTGTGACTGTTGTTGTGGTTGATTTGTCATTATATCATGTTATGAGAATATCATGTTATGAATGCTTACCAGATTGTTTTCTGTGTGACGTGACAGAATCATGCCTCCAAAGTCTGCACCTATGACCCAAGCTGCTATTCGCCGAATGATCAAGGAAAGTGTTGATGGCGCTATTGCTGCTGAGTAGGCAAGGCAAGCGAATGTCAGGAACGATGCTAGTGGATCTGGGCCAGTTAGGGGTCAAGACACTGTACCTGCTATTCGTGAGTGCACTTTTGCTGGGTTTATGAAGTGTAATCCTGCTGTCTTTCATGGGATTGAAGGAGCTGTTGAATTGCGAAGGTGGTTCGAGAAAACTAAGAGTGTTTTCGAGATCAGTGAATGTGCAGAGGGTAAGAAGGTAAAGTTTAATGCTGCTACATTGGAAGGACCAGCTTTGACTTGGTGGAAAACTAAAGTTGCAACTATGGGTTTAGAGACTGTGAACCAAATGCCTTGGACTGAGATGAAGCAACTGATGACTGCTGAGTTTTGTCCGATAGAAGAGATACAACGTATGGAGCACGAGTTGTAGAACTTGAGGGTTAAGGAGTATGACATTGTTGCTTATACTCAGAGGTTCAATGAGCTTGCATTGATGTGTCCGAGAATGGTTGAACCAGAAAGAGTGAAGGTTGATGCTTATATTCGAGGTTTAACGGATAACATCAAGGGTGAAGTGACACCGTCTAAGCCTGCTGATTTGAACGAAGCTATACGTATGGCTCATAAGTTGATGGAGCAGAAGTCACAAGCTAGAAATGAAAGAATTTTGGAAAGTAAGAAGCGAAAGTGGGAAAGCCTTCAAGGTGGAAATAGTAGTGGTAAGGGCAATCAAAAGGATAACTCTCGTCAGACTTTGCAAAATAACCAAAAGCAAGGAAATGCGTGAGCCATGGTTACCGCTCCTACTGATGGGAAGCTTCCTTTGTGTGAACGATGTTTTACTCGCCATGTTGGTTAGTGTACTATTGGTATGTGCTTAATTACACATACCTTTTTCCATTAAAAACGGACTTAAATGACCAAAAACAGACAAAAAACTGCCAAATATATGTTTGTTTTGCATTTGTGTTGTGCAGGAAATGGATATTCACAAAAGGACAAAAAACAAAGCCAAAAATGACAAAACCGAGCACGGAATGGAAAAGTGTGAAAAGACGAAGTCAAATCGAAGCCAAATTGGACAAAACCGAGCACGGAAGCGGAAAGAGCAAAAAAGTCAAAGTCAAAAGTCAACAAAAATCAAACCCGACAAAGT
>BQNB010027091.1:0-57947 GCA_026074375.1 Tanacetum coccineum
GTTTTGTAGCAAATAATTTGTGTAAGATCGATCCCTTGGTGCCCCAAACAAGAGGGAGCATACAACAAGGGGGAGTCTTGATATCGTCGACTTCTTACTACTCAACGATCATCCTTTTTGAATTTGACAAAAAGGGGGAGAAATGGAATGAAAACTCATTAATAATTTGAAACATTCAATTTTATACAAAATGAGTTTATATTTGGTTATCATAAAAAAGGAGGAGATTGTTAATACAAATAATGTCTAAAAACGTTATTTATATTTTTAGACCTCTCAACGTTTTGATAATAACAAAATGTAAAAACGTTTACGATAAAATTAAACGTTTACAAATTATTAATCGTAAAATTCCATTTCTAAGATTAGTAATCACTTAAGGTATGAACAAACAAATCATTAAGCATGATTAGTGATCAAGAAAATATGCTTTTCTCTTATCCATCACATTTTTACAAAAGTATTTCAGAAAAATAACTATACAAAATATTTTCTAATTAAAAGAAAAGTTTTATTAAAAATTAAAATTTGAAATTCAAATTTCCATCCCAAAACGGAAGCTTCTATACCAGATACAACCTTCCACACAAAAAGACAAAAAAAGGGAGCGGAGTCTACCTGGCGGCCCCCTTATAGGCAGGGTGGCCCCCTTATATATTTGGGACCGCCGGGACCGCCGCCAGCGACCGTTGGATTTTCCTGCCTATAAATACTAGTCCATCTCTTGTTGAAAATCAGATCTCTTTGCATGAATTCTCACACTTCTTTCTCTCACTAAATATCTTGATCACTAACATCTCTTGATCTTGTTTCAAGTGATCTAATCTCTTCTTCTCATCTCTTCCCTCTCATTCAAGTGCAAGAGAAGAACACTCGTATTCGCCAAGAAACGAAGTGTTGATTAGTGATCTCTCCTCTTTTCTTCTAAGTACCAAATCTCTATTGTAATTATCTTGTGTATTTTTGTGATTCGGATAATATGTAAATCCGATAGTGTAGATCTATTGATTGTGTATTGATTGTGAAGTGGTAGATTGATTCTAGCTAAGATTAGGACTCGACATTTAGCTTAGTGTCGGAAAATAACGTAAGCGACGTGTAAACGGTTTTCCCAGCTTGAAGGAAGCTTGTTGACATAGTGAAATCTCGAGTAGGATACTCGAGGAATGGAGTAGGGCGAAGAAGAGCTTCGTAGCCGAACCACTATAAATCTTGGTGTCTTGGTTTGATTGTTCCTTTCCTTATCTCTTCACATTATTGTCATTATTATTTAGCTTTAGTTTAAATTGTTATATTGTTTGTTCATATTATGAATTGGTTAAACATACAACTCGAATCTACATATTTTGTAAGCAAAGTTATGTAAAACAAAAACGAACCTGTAAACTATTCAACCCCTCCCCCCTTCTAGTTTCCACTAAACATGTAAAGTTTAATGAATAAAAAAATACATATTTATCTAACTTGAATACGAATTATAAGAGAAAAAATGATTGCATATAAAAAGAACTTTTCTTATTAAGTTTGAAATAACTTTTAAGAGCGTGTGTTATAAAATATGACTAAACATAAATAGCACAAGTTAACCAAACACAAAAAATTTAAAATACACAAAAGAGGTAATGTATACTAACTTATTAGAACTAAGTAATAACATCATGATAAAAATGTGAAATAAGAAAAAGAATAAAAAAATAAGTTATTTTCCTATTTTCTTATGCATCATGATGTGACCACACAACCAAAGAGTGGGAGAGAGAGATTCTCATTAATTGAGTCTTTTTTTTCTTTTCTCCTTCCATCAACGACGACAAACACTATAACCATTCCACTTTTTTTGGCAATATATTGTTTTTCCTCTTCTTCAGTCATTAATTTTCAGATTAAATGACTTTATTTCTTTCACTTGTGAGGGGGAAAAACGACGACAAACACCTAAATCTTTGAAAAAATACACTACGCTAGAAAGTTTTGAGGGGGCACTTGCCCTCTGTAGCTCCGCCTCTGATTTGCATGCTTCTGAATTCATAGTTTATGTTATGTCTACTTTTACCTGCTAAAAGTTTCCATTACCAATCCCATGCATGCATTTTAAACAAGTAAACATTTCACTGAACCACTCTCTGTGAATATTATCTTTATCTCACTTGTATAAAGCCACAAAAAATATCATCCCTTTCAGAATATCATATCAAGATAATATAGTCGTAAATAGTTGACTTTTGATAAGTAACATTATATAACACCCCTAAAATGGGTCGTAGCGGAAAGATGTTCGGGAGTGTTACTTCTTGTATATATATCACAAGATATAAGAGAACGACCTCTAAATGAGTCGTTTGAAAAGTAATCTTGTTGATTTAATTAAAAAATAACATTGGTCCCAAGGTTTGCATCATATTGAAAGTTTGAAAATAATACAACGAGATTTGATATTTTGAATGTATGTAGAAATCCATGAATGTAATCTTGAAAAGTCTAGACTCCAATGCACATCAGTTACGTCAAGCATCTTATTCACCTGAGAAAATACATGCTTAAAAGTGTCAACATAAAGCTAGTGAGTTCATAGGTTTATGTAATTGATAAAGTGGGACCATAAGATTTTAAGTGTGTAATAATATAACACATATAATATCACAAAATGTAATTACGACTGCACTAAGCTCATGACACTAAAGCTACGACTTATATGTGTGCAATTTAATGCAAATAATTGTGCCCGTGTAGATGTTCAACCCGTAACATCTAAATCTGACATGGTATATGTCTGTAAGTTCGGTCCGCCGAAACAAGTGAGTGCTACTTACCCGAACGGGGATGTCAATCCCAAATAGATCTATTTATAACACTCGCGCTTACACCAAGTAATTAACAGTTCATGATAGTGGGCATAGTGGGTTATCGCTACTTAGACAAGCTCGTAATTTGTTTAAAAGTGTACATGCGTCCAAATATAAAACATGACATGTATCTCACCTCGAGATTTGTAAAGCAGTTGTAAATAGTTAAAGCGGGGCTATAAACTCACCTCAAGTAATGGGATTGATGTTAAAACAATCAACAATGTAGATCGTCACAAATAATCGGAGTGCAACCTAATTAATTATAGGTCGGATAAGAATAATGTACTTGAAATAAATACAACAATGCATTTTATAGAGTTATATCACCACCTATTAGTTTTAGTTTTATAAATCAAAACGATGTTTTCGATACGTTTGTCGGTTAATGTCTAACTATTTATACTTGTAAAGTATACTATTAGTCTGATAAATAACCATTGTCTTTTACGCTCGATCTATTATTTTTATTATTTCTATAACGACACTTAAGATATAGATCAATTAATTTATAAAATAATATTTATAAAGTTTAAATCGCATATAAATATTATATAGATGATATTATATTACTTCTTAAGGTTTTTATAGTCCAAACAGACCCAAAAACACTCGTAAACACCAATTAAGATCCTGACAGTATTGCATTTATATAAAAAGTGTGTAGAAAATTTTATATAAAAGTTATCTAGTTTATATGAAGATTAACTCACACATAATACACTTTTAGGCTTCGAAACTAGCGTTTTGTAAGCAAAATATCATTTCGAGCAACTTTCTAATTTTATACTTAAGCCGGTTCGGACCCGAACGCTCTCAAAAACATGATTTAATTTCTGATCAGAACCTATACTTTTATAAAAATTTGTCAACACGTAACTAGTTGTCGGTAACTTCAAAAATTCATAACTTCTTCGTTTTAAGTCAGTTTCTCAAGTTCTTTGTATGTACGAAATCGTATTAAGATGTATTTTCATATTTTAAAGTTCGATCTTGTCTCGAAGTTCGTGTTGAAACAAAAAACTCGGCTGTCCCAAATGTACATATAAATATTTTTAATCCATGGCTTTTACTACATTTTAAACATTACATGTCCACTAGTTTTACCATTACAATATCGTTTACATAAATAATATCCACTATTCTAGTTTTCTCTATTTCACTTCAATTATATAAATAAGAATGTCCAGAACAACAAATAACTTATAACACTTTATAAACTAAGTTATGAACAAATAAATTAACAACTTGTTAAGTAAATTATCTAGTCCATGTAATATACCAAGATGAATATTTTCTAGTGTTCTAACATGTTTGTAAAATATTTTCATACATATTTAAATATTTAATTGTTTATATAAATCTTGGTGTTCTTGTAATCTTGTTAAAATATAAAACTAAGTGGTGATTTAACTTGATAATTAAGATGTTCATGTATAGAAAAATAGAATGAAAGTATAAGAAAAGGTAGGAACTTTGTGTGAATGGTAAGGATGAATGAACATAAACTAAGCCTAAATCAAACCTAAATGTTTGTTACTAACCTAAACCTATTAAACACTTGTAAATCCTTGCTAGAAAATCAAAACCAATTTGTTTCTTGTTCTTGCTTGTATGACCGGACCCAAGAGAAGAGAGAAAGAGATTTTAGTGTGTTTTGTTTTGTGAGAATGAATGATAAGTTTTTAGTCTTTTATGGTCAAGTAAAGTAAGGCTTGTACATTATAATATGTGTTAGGGAACATAATAGGATGAGACTTGAGCTTGGCATGCTTGATGTATAAGGGTGACATATGTTTTGAAGTCAAAGGAGACAAGAAAGAACTTTTGGTGGCTTAAATCCAAGAGTTATAAGCTTATTGATAAACCATGGGATAAAGCATAATATATAATAAGGTAAATAGAGTGTGGGTATTTTTGTGTATTATTTACAAATGTGGCCGGTTATGGTGGTATAAGTGGGTAAAAATTTTATAAATTTTTTTGTATTGGGTATTATTGTGGGTATTTGTTGAAGTATAGATAGGTAGAATGGTTTACATGCATGTAAAAAGGTTTCAAAATGCAAAACGTAAACGTTTTACGTAAAGTATAAAATTAAAATATGAAAAGTTATAAATCATCTTCGTAAAAATAATATAAAACTTATTTGACATAAACTTTTATTTGTTTGATGCCGGTTTACGTTGGTTGTTGATTTTTAGTTTACGCGATTTAACTTAACGGATGAAATTAAAAGTAAACGCGAAAAAGTCAAAAATAAATAATTGAGAGTTTGTAGTCGTAACACATTACTAGAATAAACCTGTGATTTCATATTTTCTAGCTATATTGTTCAAATAAGCTAAAATAAGCTTATTAATCTGATCTAAACAGCTTATATATAAGCATTTCTTACTTTTTGGTTTCTAGGCTTTTTTGTTTTGCAGTAATAAAGTAGAGGGATCAATCTTGGACCAAGGGATTATTGGTTAAAGCTGAAAAGGAAGTTTGAGACTAAAGATGACAAGTTTATAATTCCCAATGGGATTCTTTGTATATGCTAATGATTCCCAATGACCATATGCATAACTTTCATATGGGTATATATTGTCTTAACCCTTTTAGGGTTTGATACATCTAATCTATTATCTCCCTCTCTCTCTTTAAAAAACTTAATCACTCTCTCTATTGTATTCGTTTAGTTCAGATCATCTTGATCTGCTACTTTGTTTCTAATCATTGTAATCATTTGATTATTATCATATTGATAATAATCTGATCTTGTATACTTTTGATATCTTTAGTTGGTGAATCTGTACTGACTAGTTAGTTTTATTATTGAATCTTTGGAGAATATTGTGGTTTAGATTATAGTTTTGATACAATTTTACATGGTATCAGAGCTCTAGGCTAGTGATTGATCGATCAATTTTAGATCTAGGGTTTGTAAGAACTTGGGGGTTTTTAATCCGTGGTGGTTTAATCATTGATTTCATTGGTTCGAGTGATTCTAGTATAGGGAATTAGATTTCTGGTGGTTAATTGATAAGATCTTAAAATTAGGGTTTATATCTTGAAACCTTAATTTTTAGGGCTTTTCTTCTAGGATATTGATTGGTCTTAATTAAACCTTTGACTAAGTGAATCAAAGGCTATTAAGGCTTTCTGTTATCTTAATTAATATTTAACTAAGTGAATCAAAGATAATTGGAGATTGGTCTTTCGCTGCATAGCTCTTTAAGACCTCTCTTTATTTTTCCTGTAATTTATTTTGTTTAATAGTGCTTGTCTGCCCTTGATCTGCCACCTTGAGTGGTGTGAAATCCTAGGAACTTCTTTCTATCTTTTTGTGTCTTTGTCTTCTTCATTCTTATTTGTTTTATTTAGTATTTGTGATCTATTTGTTCTTTTTTCATGGTTGTTGATGATGATATTAATAAGTACGGTGATGATGTTAATAAAAAAACATGGTGATATTGGTTCTTCTTCTGAGCTTAATTTGTCTTTTGGTGATACTTTATAATTTGCATTCTAATGATACTGGTGGTTTGCCTATTGTGGCTATTAAGTTAACTGGTACTGAAAATTACAAAATGTGGAGTATTGCTATGACATTTGCTTTAAGAAATCATAATAAGCTTGGTTTTATTGATGGCTCTTGTAAAAGAGATAATACGAATCATGCTCTTGCTAATCAATAGGATATGTGTAATTATGTTGTTGTTACTTGGACTCTGAACTCTTTAAGTCCTAGTCTGTTTGCTGGTGCTATATAGGCTAAAAGTGCTTTTGAAATGTAGAGTGATCTTAATGAACATATGATAAAGTTGATGGGTCTACTATGTTTAATCTGCATAAAAGTACTAATTTCTTGAATCAAAATGGTGCTCCCTTTGCTAAATATTATAATAATTTGAATTCTTTATTGAAGAAGTTTGATGCTATGATCAGTTTGTCTCCTTATACTTGTGAGGTTGCTAAACACTTTGAAAAACATAATCAACTTATTAAGTTGATGCAGTTTCTTATGGGTTTAGATGAGGGCTATTTAACAATAAGAAGTAACATTCTTACTAGGGAAACATTACCACTAGTAAAGGCATCTTTTGCAATTGTCAGTGGTGAAGAATCATAGGAATGTTACTTATGTTGGGGCCAATAAACCTACTGCAACAACTTTTGCAGCCAAAACCTTTGACGATAAGATGAGGCCAAACAATAACAGTAATTTTAACAGAGGATTTGGCTCAAACTCTAACTCTAATAATAGAGGACCTAATCCTAATTTGAAATGTACTATTTGTAATAAGATTGGTTATATTGTTGATAGATGTTTTGAGC
Source organism: Tanacetum coccineum (assembly GCA_026074375.1). NCBI lineage: Eukaryota > Viridiplantae > Streptophyta > Magnoliopsida > Asterales > Asteraceae > Tanacetum > Tanacetum coccineum. The sequence goes on from BQNB010027091.1 coordinate 7,167, forward strand.
TTGTTGGTTATCCTGCTGGTTATGTTAAGAGGAATTTTAATACTAGTACAAGCATGTTTCTAGTAATAATGATTCTGCTGATGGTAATTCTAATTGTGTTAGTAGCAATAATGCTACTACTAGCAACTCTCCTGTCTCTCTTTGTCTAATGAGCAGCTTTCTATACTTATGAGTCTTCTTAATGATAATGGTGTCTCTTTTTCTAATGCCAATATGGCAGGTAATGTTCTTAAAAGTATTACGTGAACTCTTTTCAATGGCAGTGTAAAGTTTAATCTGAATTTTAAAAAATATTTTAATGGAAACACAAAATTTTTAATTGGAAATATAAGTCTGGGATGGATTATTGATTCAGGAGCTAATCAGCATATGACTGTGTCTGCAAAAAATTTAGTAAATGTTGTTGACATTTCTAATCTTGGTCTTATTGTAGGACACCCAAATGGTACTCAAGCTTTAATAACTAAATTTGGTGATTAAAAAAAAGCAATGATATTACTCTATATGATGTTCTTTTTCCCCAGAATACACTGTTTGTCTTTTGTCTGTTCATAAGATTGCTAGAGACAATAAGTTGTTTGTTGAGTTTGATGATGCAAAACTTTATATTCAGGATTTCAGGGCAAACAAGACTATAGGGATTTGTAATCAATGCAATGGTCTATGTATGTTTGATGTTGATAATGCATGTAAGATTGTATCTATGAACTGCATTTCTTCTTATTATGTGTCCAAAACTCTTTGGCATCAAAGACTTGGTCACCCTGTAGACCAAGTACTTGATGTCCTTAAGTCTACTTTAAATCTTGATAGTCAATCTGTTTTTGATCATCTTTATGATACTTGCAATAAAGCTAAACAAACAAGAGAACCATTTCCATTAAGTGATCATAAATCTACTAAAATTAGTCAATTAGTTCACTTAGATGTTTGGGGACCTTATAAGGTTGTTAGTAGAGATGGTTTTAGATACTTCTTGACTATTATATATGACTTTTCTAGAGCTGTTTGGGTCTATATGCTTAAAGGGAAAGATGATGTCTATGATTCCATTGTAAGTTTCATTCAGATGTTAACAAATCAATTTAAAACTAATATCAAATTTTTAGAAGTGATAAGGGACATAATTTGTTAACAACAGATTATAAAACTTCTTTAATGATAAGGGATTTTACATCAAACTTCATGTGTTTACACACATTAACAAAATGGAATAGCTGAAAGAAAACATAAGCATCTTCTTAATGTTGCTAGATCCCTTATGTATCAAGGGGAATTACCTTTATATCTTTGGTCTAAATGCATTTTGACTGTTGTTTATCTTATTAACAGGACTTCTTCTTTTGTATTGTCTAGCAAATATCTTTTTTATTTTGTGTGTGGGAATGACCCTTCACTCTCTCACTTTTGGGTTTTTGATTGTATATGTTATGCTACTATTCTTAACAATCAAGAAAAGTTTAGTAGCAGATTGAAAAATGTGTTTTTATTGGGTATTCTAATTCTAAAAAGGTTATAAGTTGCTAAGCCTTGAAAACAAATCAATTTTTTATTCAAGAGATGTAAAATTTTATGAAACAGTCTTTCCTTTTAAAATGAAAAACAATCTTCAAAAAACTACTTTTGATTTTGGTGTAACAAAGGATATTAATCATAAGAATTTTTTTGATAATGAAACCCCAAAAAGACCCAATGATGATGGGAGAGTGTCCTCTTATGATTATGGTACAAAGTTGAGTTTTGTTTATCGGATGATGATGTTGGATCAACTTCTATAGATGAAAATACACACCCTAAGGGAAATGTTTCAGATGAAACAGATCTTGTTGGTAATTTTTATGAAAATTCATAGTTTAACTCTGAAAATAAGGACTTGCCAGTCAATAATGTTAGAAGGTCTTTTAGACAGACCAAATTGTCTGCTAGTTTAAATGATTTTATTATTAAGGGTAAAGTTAAATATGGTGTTGAAAGAGTTGTGAATTATTCCAATCTCAGTTTAGATAACTTCAACTTTGCTTCTAGTCTTAACAAAATCATTGAACCTATATGTTATAAAGATGCTATCTATATAGTAACTTGATTGATGTTATGAATGCTGAGATTGAAGCTCTTAATAGAAATCATACTTGGATTATTACTGATCTGCCAACTAATAGAAAATTAATTTGCTGCAAATGGATATTTAAGATTAAATACAAAGTAAATGGTGAAATTGAAAGGTATAAGGCTAGATTAGTTGCTAAAGGCTTTAATCGAAGAGAATTGATTGATTTTGATGAGACTTTTTTCCTTATTGTTAAATATCTATTGTTAGATGCTTAATTTCTATATCTGTTAGAAATAAATGGCCTTTATTTTTTAGTTAGATATTAATTTCTTTATGGAGATTTAGAAGAGGATGTCTATATGAAAATTCCTCAAGAGTTTTCTAACTAAAATAATCAGAATAAAGTGTGCAAACTTGTTAATTCCTTTTATAAACATATACAAGCTTCCAGAAAATGGAATGAGAAGCTTGTTAGTGTTCTAAAAGAACATGGATTTGCTTAATCTGTTAATGATCATTCTTTGTTCACTAAATCCAAAGACAATAAGTTTATTTCTCTTCTTGTCTATGTTGATGATATTGTGATTACTGGTAATTATGTGAATGAAATTGATTAGTTTAAGATTTATTTGAAATCAAGTTTAATATCAAGGACTTGGGAAATCTTAAATATTTTCTTAGAACTGAAGTAATTAAACTGGTGATGATATTTGTCTTCCACATAGGAAGTATTGTCTAGAACTTATAAAGAATATGGTATGTTAGGGTGTAAACTTGTTTCTACCCCTATGTAACTGACATAGAGATAAACTCAACCCTTTTTATATATTAAATATAATAAATATATAAATACATAATAAGAATCAAAAAATATCTCAATTGTAGTAAACCGGGAGTATGATTCTCGGGTCGTTATCCACAACGAGGAATGCAATTGAAAATTGAGAGGCGTTTTGAGAATCGATGCTTGAATGGAACAAGATTATGATTGGATTTCTAAAGCTATGAGAAAATTAAGGCAAACACTTAAAAACAATTAAGGGAAAACAAATTTTAACTAAAAACGCAAACCGAGAATCCTAAAACGCGACCTAAAAACCCTAAATTATCAAAATTAAGTCCTAAAATAATCTTTTTGGTTTTTATAAGTCTTAATTGACTAAAATGCTAGAATAAAGAAAACTAGACCAAAAACGGAAGAGATTAGGGCTTAAAACACTAAAAACGTGAACGAGATTCAATCCCGTTCTTTAAAAAAAATCATAAATTTTCATTTTTAACCCTATGATAGCAAAATCTATGTGTTCCTAGGTCCTAAATTGTTTAATGAAATTTTCTAATAAAGAATTATAGTTTTTTGACTTTTTTATATTTTTTACTGATTTAAAATCGTTTGTTTGAAAATTATAATGTTTTATATATACTGACTATTTATAAAAAGTCTGAATAATTATCAAATGTGCATGAATTGTGTTGAATCTTTTAAACAATATGCTGGGGTAAACAGTTAATCATATAAGCTATTGGATAATTAAGCCAAAAAAACGGCTTATAAGCTAAAGGCTTAACGTATATAAAAGATTGATTTTGCAAATCATAACTGAAAAAGTCCCAAGGGCGAGTGGTAGTGTGTGTGTGTTGTGTAAAACATTTGGTGAATAGGGGTGAGGTCTCCGGTTCGAGCCTTGCTCACCTGGGACTTCCCCCAATTCCCAAATATTTTTTACATGCCATTTTTTTACAACTTTTTAGAGGGATTAAAAATAAGCACTTTTTACAAAAACACTTTTTTATAAGCCACAAATAAGCACTAAAATAAGCTGAATAAGGGACAGATTAAGCTTAACTACACTAAACCTTAAAATGCTAACTGTTATGGTAAATTAAGCACTAATAAGCAAACCACAAAGAGAAATAAGCTAATGCAGAAGATAAGCTATCTCTAAAAGCACTTAAGAACAAAAATAAGCAACTACAATAAGCTAGAATGACAGAATAATTAAAAAGCTATAAAACTTAGAAATTTTAAGCTAAAATGCAAATAAGCTCAAATAAGCTCTAAACTGAAAAAAAAAATAAGCTAATTTGGGCTTAAACTAACCTAATAAGCTAAACTAAACCTAGAATAAGCAAACGCGATAAGCTAATAAGCCTAAATAAGCAAAATAGCTTTTTGGCCAAAACTGATAAGCAAAAAGGCCAAAAGGGACTTTTCTAGCTTAAAAATGAGCTAGCAAAAGGATCCTTATAGCTGGCTTATACCACTAAGAAGAATGGCTAAAAAGCTACAATAAGCAACAAAGAAAAAGCAGTTTAAAATTCAAATAAGCACTTAAAAAGCTTCATGAAAAGGCTATCTCACACTGTTTTGACACTTTTTGCAAACTTTTGTAATCTTAACAAAACACCAATTTTGAGCTTAAAAATAAGCACCTAAACAGATCCTTATGACTATATAACCTACAAAAAGATTAAGCTTTGACCTCAAAGAACTTATATCAACATTCAAAAGAGAGTTTAAAATTCAGAATAAGCCACAATAAGCATTTGAAAAAGCATTTTCTCAAACTTTTCAATACTTAGCAAATTTTTTGACAGATTTGGCAAAAATGCAAACAAACAATACAGGCTATTAGACTTTGATTCTAACCTGTTTTTAACACTTAAACAAACTCAAAACCAACACAAAATCTCAAGATTCAAAGGCACAATCAAATAAGCAAATAAAATGAGCTATAAGCTCACAGATTCAAACCACAAACTCTTGAAACCTTAAAAATGAGATTTAATACTTAAAAACTTAAACTAGCTGAATTTTATGATGAATCTAAGTTAAACTAAAGTGACCCAAAAGACATAACTCATTTTGACCCATTTTGACCTTCAAAATCAGTTAAACCAAACACCCCTTTAAGTTTATGAATCCTTTTTAAAACTTGATTTAGACTGATTTAAGCCACAAATTACCAAGACCAGATATTAAATAAGCTATACTAACAATATTAAGCAAATTTAAACAACTAATAAGCACTCAGATAAGCTAAAACAGATTATGCAACTAAATAAGCTATTTAAGACAGAATTTAAGAAAACTTAAACAAATGATTTGCAAACTAAAAGCAGGCATACATAAGCATCAAATAACATAAACAAGCATAAATAAGCAGCAATAAGCAAGAGATAAGCACTAATAAGCAATGCTACAGTAAAAGCTTGAAAATGAAAGAAAATGGAACTTACAAAGGCCCTTGCTCAAAACAGGGCAATCAAGCTTATAAATAAGCTAATCTACAAGCTCTAGCTTGTCAAAAGACAAGCTAGTATTGTCCATAAGCCCATCCAAATTTGGCTTATCATCCATTAAGCTGTGGTATTTGAGGGTGATATTTTTATGTATTTTTTGTAAAATTTTCTTAAATACTTTATATTTGAATGAAAACAGATTAATAATATGCTTAAATAAGAGCTTAAAACAGCTTGTGAAATGCTTTTAAGAAAAAATAACTTAATAAGTTAAAACTGAAATTTCATTAATTAATAAAAAGAAGCATTACAATATTAAAAAGATTACAATAAAGATTAACTAGGTGAAAAACTTAAGTAAAAACTAACTGCCCCAAGGGCTTACAAATGAGCCTATTTATAACAAGCCAAAGAAGATTCTAGGACTTGTGCTTTCTTTGTGAGAGCTCCTATGGGTGTGTTTGTTGTGTGAGTAGGATCCAAGAGTCATCATAGCCATCCAAAATGAGTAGTGCCCAAGTTCTATCATCTCTACCCTTGATTTCTTGTCCTGTTCCTTGGACGAATAGGAATGCTAAGGATTGCCAAGGTGGCAATAAGGGGAGGGATAAGGTTGGTCGACATAGGGGAGAAGAAAGGGGAACAGTGTTGGGTTGTTATTTTGGCGGGTAGTGGAGACAGGACACACCTGGAAGATGTATAGTGTTCCCGCTCCTATTTTGAAGTTTGGGGAATGTCAAGTTTGGCCCCTGATGATACATAGATGTATTGCAATCATAGTCCTTCCACCTTGCAACTTTGGTCCTTGAGGTTAATATTTGGTTTGCACCGTTAGTCCTTAAAGGACTAACGGGGTAAAGTTTGAGGGGTTGTGTTTAATGGCAGTGTTATAAAGGTGTTGGGCATGTTTGTTGGGCCGGGTGTGGTTAAAAATGGTGTTGGGCTTTTATTAAGGTTTAAGGTGTATAAAGTATAAGTGGGTTGTCCCGGGCCTACTAGGTGGGTACGGATGGGCCCACTTTTGGCAATTTAGGTTTTTGGGTTCGGTTTTCGATGCTCTTTCCAATGCCACATCCCGGGGTTGACTTTGACTTTTTGACTTTTGTTGACTTTGACTTTGTCTTTTTGACTTCTCACGGTCTTTCCGTTCTCGTGCTCGGTTTTGTCATTTTGGCTTCGATTTTTGTCCTTTTCTTAGATATCCGTTTCCTGCATAATACAAATGCAAAACATACAAATACAATGTATTTTTGGTACGTTTTTGGTCATTTAAGTCTGTTTTTAGTAGTCAAAGGTATGTGTAATTAAACACATACCAGTAACCAAACTCTGTTTTATCATATTCTCCTACTAAAATAGATCCTTTGTTAGATAACATCACTGGTTATCAAAAATTACTTGGTAAATTGATCTATCTCACTCATACCAGACCTGGTATTGCATACTCAGTTCATTGTCTTGCTCAATACATGCACTCTCCTCTAAAAACTCTCTTAAATTGTGCATTGAATGTTTTGAGGTATCTCAAAAATGCTCTAGGTAAAGGTATCAAGTATGATTATGCAGATTGTATTAATAATTTATAAGGGTATTGTGATACAGATTGGGCTAATGTTTAAAAACAAAGAAATCAGTTACATGATATTGTGTTTTCTTTAACAATTGCTTAATTTCATAGAAAAGTAAAAAACAAAACACTCTATCCAAATCTTCTACAGAAGCATAATATAAGGCTATGTCTTCTGCTGCTTGTGACATCATTTGGATACAATAACTTTTACATGACCTAAAAGTTAATATCACTCTTCTTGTTGATTTACATTCTGATAATAAATTTGCGTTACAACTTGTTGTGAATTCAATTTTTCATAAAAGGTCAAAACACTTTGAGATAGATGTTCACTTTATCAAAGAAAAAATTGCAAAAGGGATTTTGAGTACAAAAAAGATTTGTTCCTCAAACCAAATTGCAGACATTTTCACTAAACATCTTTTAGTATATCAACATAAATTTTTATGTGAATAACTGGTATGTTTGATCTATTTAATAATCAGATTAAAGAGGAATGTTCAAATAAGCTAAAGTGAGCTTATTTATCTAATCTAAACAGCTTATATATAAGCATTTCTTACTCTTTGGTTTTTTGGCTTTTATGTTTTCCAGTAATAAAGTAGAAAGACCAATCTTGGACAGAGGGATTCTTGGTTAAATCTGGAAAGGAAGTTTGAGATTGAAGATGACAAGTTCATAATTCCCAAAGGGCTTCTTTGTATATGCTCTCTCTCTCTCTTGATTTGCTACTTTGTTTCTGATCATTGTAATTGTTTTGATTATTATCATATTGATAATAATCTGATCTTGTATCTTTTGATGTCTCTAGTTGGTGAATCTATGCCGACTAGTTAGTTTTATTATTAAATCTTTAAAGATTATTGTGGTTTAGATTATAGTTTTGATACCATTTTACATATACAAATAGAGAACATGTTATATATTACGACACACATGCCAACACAGTACTTAAAATAATTTAGTCTTGCAAAAATGTATATGCATATATAGAACTCATTAGTAGCCCTACTTACTAATTCATGAAAAATCATAGCGTTATATCTTAAAAGACATTATTTCCTTTTATACCATTGTCTTATATAAGACTATTGAGGTAAAATCTTGTCGGGTTGATCTTGACACCTCTCAAGTACCGTTCATCGTCATCTCGAGCCTAGAAGTCGAGCTGCTAACATGAAAGAACCTGTTAGAAGGGGTCCCGAAGCCGAAGCCCCAAGAACCACCCTTCGAAGATCAAGTCAGTGCCTCTATCATAAAGGACTTAGAATATAATGTATGTAATGTGTGATGTGGTGATATGTGAATACAGGGAGTGAGATATATATATATATATATATATATATATATATATACAGAGAAAGTAAACATGTAGTGGGAGAGAACATAACCCTAGAATTGGGAAAAGGAAGCTTATATAGACCTAATACTTTCACTTCAGCCCCCTAAAGATTAGATAACTTGCTAAATAGGACCAAACATACACAAAACACCAAACTGTTATAAACAAGTGCAGAAATGCCCCATTCACTTTTAATCAAATCATGAGACCGCATAAACTAGCCAATATTTCCAAGGCCCTGTTATCCGAATGGTAAATTATTTCTAATTTCTATGGTTATAGTTATCAACCTTTTTTAATATGAGAAGAGTAAAGAATTGTTTATTAGCTATGGTATATAACTAGTATATCAGCATGCGCTCTGTTACGGGACGATTGGTGGGCGTAGAGGCATGATCGCATAAACTCCACTATCTGAAAGCCCCAACGCAAGTTGACTTGAATTAGAAGGAATTGTATGCATATTTACACCAGAACCCACACCACGTGCACATGATCTTTTCTCTTTGTACTGAGTCGAAATTCTACGTTTGGTGGAGCTGGAGAGGTTTGATTCACCAACACCGACGAAGAAAAAGACTTACATTTGGTGTTAAAATAAGTAGAGGGTGCAGACTAACTGCGCAAGTTGTGGTTCATCCAAACGTTGTCTGAAACACTAGTATTTATGTATCTAATGGGACCCTGAGACGTAACATTCTGCCCCGTAGGCTCACATCCTATTTAAAGTCGTTGACAACCAAGGTCAGGCTGCACACTATGTTTGACAGGACCTGGGAACGTTGTCCACATAGCCGATGATGTTCCTAAATAACAAAACAAACAATTGAAACAGAACTGTTAAACATGTTAACTCGGGGGACACATCTTGACCCTACTCGTTTACACCCGTTAGCCAATCCGCCCGATCCACCTAGTTTGGCACCCTATACTTAATGTTTCATAAAGCCCAAAGCACCTTCAAGGCTTCAAGTGATTTCATAAAAATAAGCACTGAGATTTTTTCTATCAGTTTCAAACAATCTGATATGCAGTTGGACGTTGTCCCTACATCAAGGGTATGTATTTTGGTAATCGAGTAATAATGTTCTTGGATTTAACATACAGCGGTACTCAACTGTTTTTAGTTATAGATTAAAGAATCCTACAGTATAACAGACAATACTACTTTATGTATTGATTCATACATAATTTCTTTTGATAGTGTAATATGCCAATAACAGGCACTTAAGTCTAGAAAACGAATTGACATAAGGTAAATATAAATCACTACCAAGTGTAAATTCTAAAATCAACAAAATTACCATGTAATAAGTAATAGACTAAAAAACTTACAGATCCGTCTAGAGCTGCAATTTCAGCTTTGGCTTCATCGAGTGAGCTCATGGTAACATACCCACATCCCTTGCTTATCCCAGTCTTCGCATTTCTTGGGACCTATAAAAACACCACAAAAGGAACACATTAACCCCACTTTATGATTGAAGGAGCAATAACCCCACTTTAGTTTATAGCCTTATAATGATTCTTCTCACTACAACGAGTTAAGTAGAACAGTTTATAGTGTAATGGTTATTTTGTCTTCAAAAATGAATAATTTCTAAAAACTTCCTGTATAATGTAGCTAACAAAACATTCTGAGATTAAAAAAGTTAAGTAAAATGTCAAATGAAAGAAATTAAAAATAGATGAGATAAAAGCGCCAATAATGAAACAACATAGATACTTTACAAACCTTTGAAAACGAGATTAGAGAGCTGAGGTTGTGTAGAGTCTGATTGAGTTGATGTTCGAACTCGCGCCGCTCTCCCAAATTGAGGGGACTTATGAACAGCTTCTGGCAAATCCGGTGGCTGAAATAAACCTGCGACAAAGACAAAATCATAAATTCATTGTAAAACTAAGAGAAAACGTTAACAGAAATATTTGAACTACCTTTTGTTCCAAACACAGGTCGACATTCACTGTTGTCGAAAGTGAATGTTTTTTAGACAAAACACATGTAACACAGTGCACACCTCAGGTATCTTGAGCACATTTTCCACCACTGTGTCGTTAGTGCATTGAGATTTAGTTGCCAATGTCTCTTGAAGAGTGATGTTCGTTGTCGGGGTTATGAGATTTTTGCTTGCTAGACTCTGTACTCCTGGAGAAAAATAAACTTGAAAACTTTACATTTTAAACGACGATGATTTGAGATTTTTTTCCTTTGTCAGGTATTTTGTTTCTTTTTTTTTCTTTTCGAGAACTCTAAAACTTCATTAAAACTCAAATCAGATCCCGTTGTCGATACTGGAACAGTTTTCGTTTGATGTGGTATACAAACCCAAACACCCAGTAGACGGTTCACATTTGCAAAAGGCTGTCGATCCCATAGAAATTGGCCTTAACCACTTTGCCCTTTAGAAGAATGTTGCAGCAGCCATAGCCAAACATCCCTTAAAGCTGAACATTTGTAGAAAAAAAACTGAATTTAACAAATTGAAAACAAAGTAAAACTATAACTACTCCTCAAGAAATAGTTACACAGTTTTGATCCATACTCATTGGTCGGGAAAAAAGTAACACATATATTAAAAAATCTGGTACGTACTTGTAGCCATATGGAGGGAAATTTGGCGGGTCAAGCGTGTAAGACCTTCGTGAGCGAAATTCATATGAGCTCAGACGCCTCGCTATGAATTTCTTGAACCTAGGAACATTGGTTATTTTAGCACGAACCTGCATCGACCAAAATTTACAAATGAGAATTCACGGACCAAATGCGGCAATACGTCGAATAGATTATAACATATATAGTTAGGACCTTAAGTTGACGCATGTGCAATTTTGTAACATTAGTATCAATAAGTCTTAGAGTTCTCTAATGTTATCTTAAATTCTTCACAATAAGGGGTGTTTGGTATGTTAGTGTTCATTTAAAAGCATGATCAGAAACATATAAGAAATTCACACATGCACCTTCTTATTTTTCAACAGGTCAAATAAGAACATATATAATCAAGTAGATCCATGCTACATTTTATCCAATTCAGATGTGACATACTCGCTAGTTTTCATTTTCCTGTTCGTATTATTATTTTTGTAATTACTACATAAATTTGTGTAATTACTACATAAGCGCTTCAAACTTTATAATATATAACACAATTATAGCTAATGCAAAAAAACCTAATATTCCTAAAGCCATAAGAAATTCATTCTCCACGCTTTATCTAAAATGTATACAATAATCGATTGTAAAAATTAGTATAACTACTATTAAAGTTTTAATAGATAGTATGCTTTTAGGTCTGCCATACTAAAACCATACCAAAATACATGTTTTTACATCACCCATATTGACCCAACCTGGAACTCTCGCCAATCATATGTAAAATTTACATTAGTATAAACAACTCTTAAATCTGTAACATTTTTAGTAATAAATAGTTAGCATAAGGAGTGTTTGGGATTAGTATTTATAGAGTCTATATATACTTTGAGGCTCGGACCTGCTAATAATGTGGGATCACGCGGGACAATCACCATGGCTGCAACCGCAATCGAACTGCGGCTGCCCAACCAAGATACGGGTGTCCATAAACCGTGTGTCACAAAACACAATTGCTGGAGATTATCGTCATCGCCTATAGTAAGAAAATGTCAATTTCACATGGTGGCTGTAACCACAATGAGACGATGGTATGCTCGGAAACAAGGTCACTCAGAAAGAGTTTTTGCTCTTTATACAATAGTTATGATTCACCAACAGCATTAAGTCAAGTAAGTACGGTCTCAAGAAGTCAGCGGTTAAAAACCATCACAACAATAATAACAGCCATATAAGCTTTCATCACATACCCCTCACGGGATGATTTTTTTTTCTTATATTGAATAAACAATACCTTAACTGTCGGCTTACTTTGCGGCTTATGAGCCTTTCACCATTGTCACACACCTGTCGCCATCGTCGCACGCCATGGTTAGCGGCAACGAAAGGAATGGTGGCATCGAAGAAGCATGAGCCAAGAGTGTATTTTGTACTAATCCATAATCACAAATGAGGATAACCTTTTCATGCAGAACAAAGGTTATAATTTTATGCAAAAGTAAAACATACCCACATAACCTAAACATCAGTAATCCATAATCATGAATCAAAATCACATATTTATGCAAAAACAAAACACACCGAGAAAGAAAAACACCACAAATCATCACATACCAATGAAATAATTGGCATAAATAAGGTAATTGTAAAATAGAAAACAAAACAACCCACCTAAGCTTACCAACGGCACCAACCGACCACCAACGCCACACACCATGATCGGCGGCAACGAAGAGATCAGTGGCATCAAAGAGAGTTGAGGGCAGACAGTGAGGCGGTAAAATTCACTTTTCATTCAGCCTATTTTGTGGCTTACCAAATACCCAACAATACCGACTATAATCATCATCTTCAGAAAAACAATTATGTGTGACTTATGAAACAACCATACCATGTATGACTTATGAAACAACCATGCCAGACACGGCAACCACCGTCGACACACACACATGAGGTGGTGGCAAGACACGAACAGAGGATACACCTCACTAATTATATCCTTTAATAAAACACTGGCACAAACCCTAAAGCACAATAACAAATTCCCACTAATATCAGCAATCAACAACCATCACCAACATTGCAACCGAACGAAACCCACAAAACCCCCCACATTTTTTTGTGATGAATATGATTTGGGGGTATCTGAATTTTTTGAGATGAGTATCAAAGTGTTTGATAGTGGTTTGATGACACTACAACAAAAATAGCCTAATGCAACCGTCCAAATATGATGCAAATCCGTTGCAAAAGCCTATTTGCAACAGAAATGCAATGAAATCTGACTGTTGCAAAAAGGCTCCATGCAAATTTAATTTGCATCCGAATTGCAACAGGCAGAAAACTTTATGCAACCGTTTTGCAACGAAAGATAATTCGTTGGAACTAGAGACTGTTTTTGCAACGAAGACCTATCCCAACAATTTTGCAACGATATTTTGCATCAACAGATAATTTGCTACAGGTTTTGCAATGGTAACTTTTGCAACCGCAACAATTTGTAACCAAAATTTGCAACTGTGATTTTGCAACTTGCAAATCTGTTGCAAAAACATACACAATTTTTTCTTTAAAATAACATTATTTAGCTTTTTCCAATAATATATAATGCAATAATTAAAAGAAAATATTTCAAAGTAAAACAAATCATACTCAAATAAATATGGAAATCATATGAATATACAATACTTAACTATATCAAAATTCCTAAAATACAAGCATACAAGAAAGCTATTATCTAAAGCTCACAATAAGTCAAGAAGACTTTAAAAATCAGATATCAATCCAAAACCTAACCATGTACATGTCTTGCACTTCATCTTTGATTTTCCACTACAAGAATCCAAAGCTTGCTCGCATATGAAGTCTTCATTTTCAGCTTTGCTTCCATTGCAATTGACTCTAGCCCAACAGTTAGAATTTGACACATTCAGTTCCTAAAGTCTTCATTTGCTTTTTTCCTATGAGGTTTGAGCTTCTCAAGCTTTCAATCACAACATTCTTTCACGAGTGGACCTGAAAATTAGACAATAATGAAGGATGTCAATTCACTTTTTATCTTTTTTTTTGTTTATCAGTATTATTAACTACACTTTTTTAAGCAAGATTAACTACACATAACTAGTATATACACAAGCTTAAACTATAGATGACATTTGTTTACATCGACTTTTAATAGTATACATGATAGAACAAACTTAATAATCATCAAACAACAACAGATCTACAACTACAAGAAGATGATAATCGAATTAAAATAATTAGTAATACCTCTCCGATACCACACGCTATAGCTAAGATGCTTCTGTTCGGTCGATCAAAGCCAAAAGATTATCGAAACTCTGTACTTAAACGGAATTAAAGAATAACTGAGATGTAGAGGGTGAGATTCAGAGTTGTTAAAAATTAGACGATGTAAGGCTAATCAAGACATCGATACCTTTAAATTATAACTAAATGAATGTTAGAGCATGATTGCATACATGGTTAAGTTGAAGATTTCGAGCTAAAACCATGAAACAGAAGCAAGTACTTGACAATAGGTTGATGTTTGTGTATGTGCAAGCCAGCAAGTGAAAAGAAAAAAGAAAAGAGTTGGTCAAAATTAATGAGGGAAAGATTTCAACTTTCAAGTATTAGTGGGGTGGAGGGACATAGGAGCGGGAACTAAATTTTTTGGGTGGGTGATAAAATAGTTTTCAATCTTATTTACGGAGTATTATTTTTATTCTTAAAATGAGTTCGAGTTTGATTCGAATATCGCGCTTACTTCATTTTTACTTTGTTTAAATATCACATCATTAGAAATATATCGAGCTTTTCAAGTCGAGTTTAAGTCAAAAGTAATATTTCTCGAGCTTCCCTCATGAATGCTCGTGAGTTATCGAGCCGAGCTCGAGTCAAACCACAATATTATCTAGTCGCGTAATGTGTAAATATCTAGTGTTAAATTTATAAAACAAGAAATTAACCACTACCTATTACACACAGGGAGCGTACCCTATCATGTACAAATATAGCGATGGTAAGTCTATGATTGAATAGAAGGAACTACGTAATTTACAAGTTATTATGTTTAGACTATGTGTTCTTTCAAAACTAAATTCTTAGTTGACTTGACTTGACTTGTGAAGGTAATGGGTAGTAATTTTATATTCGACTCTACAACGAAAGTTGTAGATCTCTTTCGAATTTTTTTGCTCTTCCGTTGCAATTCCGTTGCTAATTAAATTTGCAACGGACTTGCAACAGAATACAAAATAAAATTGCAATGGAAACTAAATTGTACTTTCTTTTAGACTTATTTTTTTGTCTTTCGTTGCATTTCCGTCACAATTATGAAAATCTGCAACGGAATTGCAATGGAAAATAAATTGTAATTTCTTTTAGACTTATTTTTTTGTCTTTCGTTGCATTTCCGTTGCAATTATGAAAATCTGCAACGGAAAATAAATTGTAATTTATTTTAGACTTATTTTTTTGTCTTTCGTTGCATTTCTGTTGCAATTATAAAAATTTGCAACGGAAAATAAATTGTAATTTCTTTTAGACTTATTTTTTTGTGTTTCGTTGCATTTCCGTTGCAATTATGAAAATTTGCAACGGAATTGCAACGGAAAATAAATTGTAATTTCTTTTAGACTTATTTTTTTGTCTTTCGTTGCATTTCCGTTGCAATTTTGTATTATTTGCAACGGAAAAAATAACAATATATATAAAAGAAATTAGTTTATATTTTGCAACGTATTTGCAACTATTTTCTTTGTCGATGCAAATTCGGTTGGTAATTCGTTGCATTTCGGTTGCAAATTTGCAATAAAAATATGCCATTGCAAATTTTTCGTTGCATTAGCCTGTTTGTGTGGTAGTGTGAGTAAGGGAAGGGAGAGACACGTGGAAGGAGGAAATGCATTAACCTAGCAGGATGGGTAACATTAAATGTTTAACCCGTGGGTCTTGGATCAGGTTGGGCCGGGCGGGTCGCATTTAATGCTTTTACCCGAGCACTCCTGGTTTTTGTAAGGTTTTATAATTTGAATATTCGAAAAGAGTGTGTAGAAATGTCAATAGGATCAATTCAATTATTAAAAATATTAATGCATTTTTGTCTCTTGAATTGGTTTATGATCACGCGGAGCCAAAATGATTATGACGCTACTATGGTTCTTCATTTGTCCATTTTATGTTTTACCATTAGTTATGTTAAGTTTTATTTCGAGAGATCCGATATGAACAATTCAAGAAATCTTAATAACTTTCACAATATTTTATTAGGTTATTTACCTAATCTCAGATTGAAGTCTAAGTGGCATGAAGATTGAATGCCCATGTGGCACTAGTTACTCAAAAGGATGATGTGATTTACATCAAGATATATTCTATATGTTTACGAAACAAAAAAAAAATCCGACTCGGTATGTTTTCGTACGCCATTGTGACGACACATTCAACCGAGCAATCTTCACTCCTTTTTTCCTTAGTTATTATTAGTGATTTCCCTCGTGTTCCATTTATATATAAGTTTAATACTGACCCATCAACAACGTTAAGCTTCAAGCATTTAGTATCTCCAATCATTTCATTTTGATCAAGACAAACATTTAATGGCTGGGGATCAAACATATCGAACACTAAACAAACCATGTATTCTTTTAATAGGTATAAAACATTTTCAGTGACCTGTTATATTGTTATTATTTCAATTCTTATATATTCAGGCTTGTTTATGTGTAGTGATCGCTGGGGTCGAACGGTTTGTGTTCAAGGGGATCGCGTCAAATCTTGTTGTTTATTTAACGGACGTGATGGGAATGAGTAGCTCATCAGCCGTGAGGACTGTTAGCAATTGGTCCGGCTTTACATCTATGTTGCCATTACTCGTGGCACCACTTGTCGATTCTTACTGGAATCGACACTCGACTATCTAGCCTCTTCTTTTCTCTATCTCATTGTACGGATCAATCCATTTAAAATATATATTGACAAACATTTTTATTATAAGGCATATACTCATGCACACATTTGTTTTCAGGGGCTTTTGGCATTAACATCAACATCATTAAGCAAAACAAACTCTTCATCGTCATCATCATCACTATTTTGGTCACTTTATCTCATTTCTCTAGGCCAAGGTGGATACAACCCATCATTGCAAGCGTTTGGGGCTGATCAAATCAACACGGATGAAGATCTTCCTATTACGAAAAATGAAAAGAAGCCCGATAAGAAAAGCATGTTTTTCCAATGGTGGTATTTTGGTATTTGTACTGGTGCTCTTTTAGGTGTTTCAATCATGCCGAATGTACAAGACTTCGTTGGTTGGAGTTTAGGGTTCGCAATTCCCACTATGGCCATGCTTGTCTCGATGATAATGTTTTCCTGTGGCAGCCGATTTTATTCGTATGGTCATGATCATGATCGAAAAAATGATGTTACATCATTGGAAAAGATCACCGAAGCAGTTAAATTTTCTGTGTCTAGAATAATCGACTGGAGAAGTGACAAAAAATCGAGCCTTGTCGAGCTAGAGTAAGTTCTTAATCATAAACTTGACGAAGGTTATATAATAAACTTATCACACAATATTTTTGTTAGGGTTTTAATTGATGCATCATCCGAAGTACTATATATTAATTAACTGTTAGGGTTCCGAAAACAAGAACAATGTGCATCGTCTAGACTTTAGACCACTTCTTAGAAGCTTGTTTTGAAAAGGCTATAAAGAAAAGTTCTTTTATATTTCATTATTATGCGATCAATTTTTTTTTAAAGGACATTGCACGATCATATATATGTCAACTCACTAATAGTCACTAACATCATTCACAACTTTAATTAGTTAAATTTAATTTTCTACTTTCTAAATATACATAATAACTACTCCGTATATCATTGTAAAGTTTTATCGAATGTACGTTGTATTTGCTAATCTTTATGCCTCGCACAGGTACCCCTGACATATTTTCTATACAGTTAATCAATATATAGCTTTCACCCAAAAATATTTTCTTCATGCATGGCTTCATATTATTGAGATTCATGCACAATATAATGTACTGTAAAGTGGTAACATATTATTTTCAGGCTTGAAGATAAACCATTTTGTTCAAAGCAAGAAACCGAAACAGAAAGTTTAACGGACCAAAATTCAAACAACAGTAATCATCTGCTGAAAATAACAAAAGTCGTTATTGGGCTACTACCAATCTGGACAACATTGTTAATGTTCGCCGTTGCTTTCCAACAGCCACCAACTTTCTTCATCAAACAAGGATTAACAATGAAAAGAAACATAGGAGACACTTACAAGATCCCACCTGCGACACTCCAAAGTTCCCTAACTCTATCTATAATCCTTTTGATGCCATTTTACAACAAAATATTTATACCCTTTGCTCGTTTAGTCTTACGTAACGAAAATGGGATCACAACGATGCAAAGAATTGCTATAGGAATGTTTCTTTCAGTGATCGCGATGATATCTGCAGCCACAGTTGAAATGAAGAGATTGGAAACATCTAATGAGTCGATGTCCGAGAATTTAAGTATATTTTGGCTGTTACCACAGTATATACTGTTGGGTATTTCAGATATATTTACGGTTGTTGGAATGCAAGAGTTTTTCTATAGTGAGGTACCTGAGGGAATGAGGACAATGGGGATTGCGTTGTATACGAGTGTGTTTGGTGTTGGAAGCTTTTTGAGTGCGCTATTAGTGTATTTGGTTGAGTATTTTACGACCTCGAGTGATGGTAAAGGGAACTGGTTTTCGGATGATATGAAAGAAGCGAGGCTTGATAAGTATTATTGGTTCTTGGCTGGTATGATTGCTTTGAGCTTGGTGGTGTTTGTGGTACTTTGTAAAATTCAAAAGAGATCATGAACATATATATTGGTGGATTAGATGATATTATCTCAAAGATGACACTTTAAAGATTACTTACAGAGTTACAGGTCTACCAAGGAAATGTAATGATTTGAGTTTCATGTGGTTCTGGTATGTAAATATTCTTGTTTTGTTTCGTTTTGAATTTCCTTTACTATAGATAGGCGCAGATTTTGATTTCTCATTTGTAACAACCCCCTTTGTAATAAGAGTTCATTACTTTTGGTTTGGTAGTTATTTGCAATTTTTCGAATTGTGTTTGTTGGAAACTTGAAATGGTGCTTATAAAGGGCATCTGTAATGGGAGGTACACCAATGACTTTATTTTTTTTTAAGTCATAAAAAACTTTTTACCATTAGAAGTAAAATCTTTACCTCAATGACTTGTGGTTCCTTTAAGTCATTTGAGAAATGACTTTGATCAAAATACTCTCTCACACAACTTAGTTATTCAATTAATAAAGTACAATAGAAAAGCTTTGCAAAGAGGAATTAGTTATTATAGTTGGAAGATGATTTGGCAAAAAAAAAAAGCCATTGATAGTAAATGGGTAAATGCATTCCAGATGCTCTTAGGAATAATGAAATGCTATTTCTCCTTGTATATTTGTATTGAGTAGATACTACGTATAACATATTTGGAATTTGGCTAAATTAGAACAAAAAGCTATGCAAATTCTTCTTTCCATGGAATAGATTTTTTCTTTCAACGATCGTGATCAAATGTTGAAATAGGGAAAGAAAAAAAAACCCCATATGGGTCAAAACCTAAATCTAATGGTAGACTACTAGTGGGCTTGAAAATGGGCTCAGCATGCCAATACCATTTTCAGTTTAAGTGTGGGCGTGTGGCTTAGTGTTTGGGGTTCCAGACTTCCAGTGATCTACATCTACTGATCTTACACGAAATCCTACTCCATAAGAAGAAAAATAAACACGTTTAATACCAAATTTTTAATGTCTCTAACCTAGACATTTCTTTCTCGTAAGTTTTATTTGAACTACTCAGATGCCACATTACAAAATATCTGGTCACTGTAGATACTTACGTGGATTACCTGGATCCATCTGGACCACTCAAAAGTCGCCATGCCGCAAAAATTATTGTGTCTGGTGCACCGTGGCATCCCCTCAAGAAATGATCCGAAACGTGCGAGACTCTTCATACTTAGTCCAATGTCGTAACTTTATCATTCTAAAGAGCTGTTAGACATCTGAAATAACCTTAATTATGCTTTAACAGGAAACCCGAATCGTATCAATATATGAGAACCTAGATTCACGTTTCATTTTATTTGGGTTAACCTGGATAATCCTTAGTTATGTCCGGCACTAAAAGTATTGATATAGTAATAAAACCATCCTGTTTAATTGTATTCGTTGGAAACTTTCCAGTCTATAAGATTGATGAAATAGCTTTTTTTTTATTAGTTATACCAACATGGCACGGGCCTAACGGTATACAACCAGTTCGTAGGTGTCTTTATGGTTCATAATTCACCTAGTTAGCTAGATAGCTGCGTGTTTGAGGTTAAATAGATCACTTTTGCTAGTCCTACTCGGAGAACTTCAGTATTCGATATTAGCTTCATGGCTCGCACACGAGTAAACGAACTAATTACTTCATGAGTTACTTGACCGTAATAAAAAAATCATATAAACAATCGCAAAAAATACTAACTTATAATTACTAAACGAGGTTGTAATTCGCGTTCTGCCGCGGAACGTGAGGAACTAACTTTGCAACGTAATGACAACCCCAAAAACTATTTTCGTAAATAGCTTCAGAAATTTATTACGGAAACAGCCGTTAGGTTAGCCTTCCGTTGAAAAGTTAGTCATTAAAGATTAACTTTGCAACGGACCTATAACCTGAAGGACCAATTCTGTAAATTTTGTGTTGGAGTATATTTTTTAATATTAAAATGAGTTTAAAACCCGTGTGGCTTATTTTTAAATATTAAAAAGGCACGAGTGCTTTAGCAATACTGGATTATTTATATAGTTATAATTAAAATTTTTTTTGATAAAATGTGCTCTAATGTGTACATTCTCTCACCCAAATGTTTCATACAACTATATATTTTTTAACTTTCATGCTTCAAACTCAAAAATACAAAGATTACAATTTCTCTCTCCATATCATGAATTGAGAACTTAAAACTGATAAGATCTTTCTAAAAAAATATATCGTTATAATCTCAACAATGTCACACGATATGAAAACGATATGTTTTGAACATAATCGATATTAGTAAGATACTAGTCGATGCATTACGATAGGTATTGCGACGTCTTGTAATGGTATAATTAATGCTATTTACTTCAAATGTCACGTCTTTTGGAGAACCTGGTATATTGATATCATTTGTGATAGCAAATTCTCGTATAAATACACCCACAGTGTTCTGAGTTTTTATTCTCTTCCATGCAAGCATTCCCTTAATGCACTAGCAAAATAATACTCCGTAAACTTTACTTTTGGAGTATTTGTTTTCTAAAAGTGCAGATATATTAGCTCGATCAAAGACAAAAAGCAAACGTGAATTCCCGTTCCGGCGTCCCAACCGGCCAATCCCCTTACTAATCTAATGGTCAGCAAGATCGAATACTATCACTAATTATGACTAGTTCGTGATGAATCAGCATAACAATATAATCAATTGCTTGATTTGACTCGCTTTTATTGTTCGCAAAAAAACCCTAATCATGTGTGGGCGATTTTCTTACCTCCTCCAAGATCCTTAATCGATTGCTAAAATACTACCATTCTTGTGATCTATCTTGCTAAGGCCCTAATCTTGTTGAGGATCCCTGTGATTCTCCTTGATTGAAGTTTCTTACAAGTGGACGATCCTTGGATCTACAGGTTTTAGTTATCGTTATTAGGTTCTTTTATTATCGCATTTTATTGTTCGCAAAGAAACCTTAATCCTAATCATACATATGGCGATTGGCAGTGGTCATTCAAAGGAAGATTAAACCATTCAAATCTCCAAAACTGTTTTTGTCACTAATTTCCCCGATCACATCCGAGCTCGAGACTTGTGGGGGCTTTGCAAAGAGTATGGTTCAGTCGTCGATGTCTACATCCCTTTTAAGAAGTCAAAAGCAGGTAAACGTTTTGCTTTCATACGTTTCATCAAGGTCAATAATTTGGAACGTTTGATAGAAAACTTATGTACTATTTGGATTGGAAGTTATCGTCTACATGCGAATATGGTTCATTTTCAACAGGAGCCTAAACAGAAGGCTTCCTCCTATAATAATAATTTGCATTCAGGAAATGGTAGACTTCCTAACGTCACGTACTCAAGAAACATTAGAGGTAGTTTTGCTTCTATTCTTAAATAAGGAGCTCAAAAGCAATCAGTTCCTACTCCTTCGCAACCCGCCTTGCTTCTTGATGATTCGTGCTTTAAAGAATGTGATTTCCGCAACTCATTAATGTGTCAGGTCAAAGAAGTTACTGCTATCCCGAATCGCTACATTATCCTTTCTGAAGAGGGTTTTTAATATGCCAAACTCACTTATCTTGGAGGTCTTTGGGTTCTTATTGGATTCGATTCTCTCGACATCTTAGAGAAATTTAGTAATCATGTGGGTATTAGATCGTGGTTCTCATTAATAAAGCCTGCTTGTAACTCGTTTGTTTCCGATGAAAGAATAGTTTGGGTTTCAATAGAATGTCTACCAATAAATGTTTGGACCACTAACACGTTTTCTAAAATTGCATCAAAGTGGGGAGACTTAGTAGTATGGGAAGAATCTGAGGAAAAATTTCTATCTCGCAAACATCTATGTTTAAAGACTAATGTTCATGTTCTCATCAATGAATGCTTCAAAATAATTATCAAGGGCAAAGTCTATTGGATTCGTGCTTAAGAACTCGATGCTTGGGTTCAAAAATTTATCTTTGATAGTGACAGCAGTTCTTTTTAAGTAGGCTTTTACGAATCAAATGAGGAGAGTAAATTTGAAGATAAGGATTTCGACAATGTTAAAGGGGATAGTGATGTTGAAAAGGTTTCGGAAACCAGTGGTATGCAAGAGAATGAGATTGGCAATGATAATGAGCAAAGTATTCATATGGAGGAAAATATCCGATCTAGTGATCCTTTTAACATATATGAGTTGTTACAAAAGAAGAAAGACAATATTTACTAAACAAAGGAGTCAGATCTCACTCATCCTCCTAGTTTCACTCCTAAACCTGGCAACAACAACAAGGAAGAAGGTTCGAATTATGTAAACGACCAAAGGAAATCAATTTTGGCCCCCCCTAGGTGGGGTGCCTTGCCCCCCCCCCCCCCCCCCCCCCCGGGGGGGGTGGGGGAGATATATGAGGGACAACAACAACAAGGAAAGAAGGTAATCGAATTATGTAAACGACCCAAACGGAAATAATTTTGGTAAGAAAATTCTTTCTTATCAATATTGATGGTTATATAATTATTCATCTCTCCAAGGATAGATTGAGGTTTAAAGATCATGAGAAAAAACTGGGAAAAAAGAATTAAATGAAAGGATGAATTAAACTTAAAAGTAGATTGATGTTTTGTGTTTACAAAGATCATTCACAATACCTAAACCATTGAACTTGTGACTAGAAGGGTTATTTTATAACCACTCAAGGGACCGCCATACGGACTTTAGAGGGGCTGGATTAGCTTTTTCTTTGTGGCCGACTTACATTAAACATTACTTTATTAAAGACCGCGGTGGTCGGGGTGGTGGGTAGTAAATGCTAAATAACTACTAGTGACCGAGACTTCTTTGTTTCTAACAATCTCCCCCTAAGGGAGGTCACACTTGATTTTCAAAAATTAAGTCATAGCATTCAATGTAGATTTATTCAGCTCGTTGTCCTTGTAATCTTCCCTTGATATTCTGTGCTTGCTGTAGCAATCTTCACTTTGACCTTTTACTACCCCTCCACGCGCCTCCGTAGAGCGCGTGTGCAAGCCAATGATTGCTTTACAGTGATTTCTGATCTTTGATTGCATGAACTTCATGTGGTCTTTACTTTAATTTGCCATTTGCTGAACTTTGGACCGACATGCTCAAACTTGTTGTAATCTTGAAAGCTTTTAAGTTCTTTCTTTTCATATTTTATATCTTTTACATTGAAGAAGTCTTGATTTCAGAGGGGCGGGAAAGCTTTCAAGTGTTTAGCTTCTTGATATCGTTGAGTGCTGTTTTGAGTATTTGATGCTGAATGGTGTATCATCGATTATCTTGCTAGGTCTGTTTTGTCGTGTATTCCCAAAAATGTGACAATCACCAGCAAAAACATTTTTATGAAAATCCACTTATGTGTTCTTAGAAAAACCATTATTAAACACATTAAGGGTTGTATATTTTGAAGGGACGGAGTATAATGAGATGCTAATTTGTCGGTGCAAGAACCCTCCCAATTCCGTGAGTGATCAGATGGAGCCCTCTCCACCAGGTCGAGTATTGAAATCGTGCTTCAGTAGATTCACTTATAAGAACTCCTTGAAGGTTTGAACAGAGCTATCCCTACTGAATTCTTTATGCGACAGAACCCACTGTTCAAATCTCGATATATCCGATCCTCTAATGTATGCTTGCTATTCTCTGACCAGATGTACGTATGCTAACACACTAATACGCATTGTACTTACTAGAATGGTGAAGACGTGGAGGTAAGAACAGTTACTATTGCTGGACTATAACGTTAATAATTGTGGTTCAGCATAACATATATCAGATGTTAATTTAGGCCTCCACTGGCAAACATTAGGTCGACCTCTTAATCAATTAAGTACCGTAGAAAGTCTTTTGGCAAAAAATTATTGCAACCAGTCAAAGTGTGATGAAAAATTTGGAACACAATAAAGTTTTGCAGAAGACTACCATAAATAAGGTAAAACTTAGCATTAACCCTTGTTCACTCTCTCATAGCACATTATCCTCACTCTTCTTCTGCTTGCGTCAAAATACTTTGTTGGTTCTTAAAAAACGATAAGAATCGAGAAGCTTAACTGCTTGAAAATTGTTTAACAGGATTAACACTCAACTCACTATCAAATTTAGAAAGATATCCCGAGGGGATTATGAGACTGATACCTTCCCATGCCAAATTGTCGCTATCCAATCACATATCATGTCAACAAGATCATGAGCAAAAGGTTCTTTGTAAGATTTCAGATATTGTGTCATAACAACAAAAGTTTCTCGGTATATTAACATTTTAGAATATGTACTCTTTTTTTCTCCCCTAAAAATGTGCATCGATATTCGAAGTTGTTATGCAATGATATGGTTAAAGCTAACTCATATAAACCATGAATCATTAGTTTATCAATATTTTTAAGTATCACCCCCAATTTCTACAACCTGAAAAAAAGTATGCAACCTTTTGTTAGGTTTTGATAACACATTGGACTTAAATAAATTTAAGCACGCTCTCAATATTGTAAGATTAGACCGATCCGCTTAAGTCAGGCTATAAGAACACAAACAGTCCTTTGGATTTCAAATAATTGTATAGAAATGTGAAATATACGTAGACTAGAGTGAACATGAAAGTAACACTTTATACTTGTATGTAGGACAGAACTTATGGTTCGTTCCATCTCATCACAGCAACAGCAATCAAAAACACTTTTCTATACATTTAGCATTCGATACTAATCAATTACAGAGAAGAATCAATGAGTACAAAATAAATTTGTGTGAACTTTCTGCCAATAATGTTAGTAGCATGATTCTCCCCTCAAAACAGTGTCCAGTGAGATACCTTTAAAGAGAATGTAGCTAAGTGTTTGAGCTGGTATAGCATTTTTCATCTTTTGTATTTTTTGTTTTCTATTAGGAGGAAACTATGTGGTGTTGGAGTAGCTGACAAAAGAACATCTCTACACGCTATCCTCGACCTCGCACGCGTTCGCGCCTCCTATGATCGCTCGCTTCCGCCCCCGCACCCCCCCGGCGTCACCGATGCACCGGATTGTTTGTGTATTGGAGCATTGAGTTAGCGTCCGACGAGTCCTAGTTTGGGTTGAAATAAGTAATTGAATTGGTTATTGTTTGTTCAATTACTCTCCTCACTCTCCGACCACTCGACCACCCCCCACCGCGACAATGGTTGATGTGATATAAAATCATTTTCAGCCAAAAAAACTGTGAGTCCCTTCCTTTTTAGGATGAACGCACCCCTCACTGCCCGCAAAAGAACTTAAGTTAGGAGTACCTGCACTGTAATCAGAGTTTTCTTGTAATTCATATTGGTTAGTGTATCTTCATTGAACTATTGTAGCTTAATATCTTTTGTCATTCACTATCAACCTTGGTTGTGCTAGATGTGAATATCTTTCCAGTAGGAACCCACCTAAGACCAACTGTCTTGAAAATTTTACCCGTCGGTTTCCACCTAAGACAAGATCTAGGAGTCATTGTTTTCTCATGCACAACGGAAGTCTTTTTGATTGAAAACCTATGTCCTTTTGAGATCTGTCTTTCTGGTTTCTTTGCAACACTTATTTGCTCTACGGGTTTGTTTCTGTTCGTTGTCTTATTGGATGGAACCTTAGCACGTGAGTTGACTTCATTTAGGAATTTTGTTACACAATGATCATGATTTGCATTAAAGACACATTTCTGACATGTAGAGCAAACAAAATGTTTGGAGTCAGAAAAATTTCTAGAATTCCTAGAGTGTTCTGCTATGGGCACAGTCTTTGTCGTTACGTAATTAGTCTTAGATGCAGGCCAATTCTTAGACTTTTGGTTATTGATCCTAGGTTTTGGTTTGCTACCATTAGGTGTGCTTTGTGATCTAACAGAAGGTATCACACTAGTTTTGGAATTCCTGCCTATTTCATGTGTCTGTTTCTTAGCTTCCTCTAGGTAGTTATTATGAACCATGTCATTTGACCTATACCTAGATGAGCCAGGTGCAATCATGTGATGAGGTTTTGTAGAGGCAACTTCTCTTTTCTTAGGCAAAGGAGTATTGGCTTCCCTATTGTTTCTTTTCCGAGGAGGGATATACTTGGGCGTCATGGTATACAAGCCAGGAGCAAGTACTTTGGGTCTCTTAGGGACAACTGCTCTAATACTCACATTACTATTACTTTCTGCCTTAGACTGATACAAATCTTTGTAACGCTTTTTAATGGACACATTTTCATCCCTAAGGCTAGCATTCTTAATCCTAACAGCAGTGAGTTCCTCTTTTAAATGAGTATTTTCAGTTTCTAGGGCTTGAAATTCTAGAGTACTCAGGTTGGGGTTGACACTAACTTCGTTCATGTTATCGATTTGAGCCTTTAGCTTCCTGAGTAACTCATCTTTCCCTTGAAGCTGATCTTTCAACTTGTTGATTTCAAAAAATACATTAAGTTTAGGTGAGCTAGAATCATTACAAACCTGTGGATTTTCAAAACATTCTTTGTACTTTTGAAATTCAAGCTCGAGTTCCTGATATTTCGTTTCAATGAAAGAACATCGTTTTTCTTTTTCAACAAGTAGTTTATTTCACCTTTAAAATCTTAGCTTCAAGTTCCAGATTTATGGAGTGTTCCTTAACGCAATTAGATCTAGGTTCAACGCTCATGGGCACAGCAATATCGAAAGTAAGCACAACATAACAAATATCTTTAGACACAGATTCAGCTAGCAAACACTCATTTTGAATCAGGAGATTTTTATTCTCTATTTCCAAACTCTTCTTATCAATTACACATTGATCATACTCTTTGTCCAGCTCATCAAATATTTTCATGTATTCAGATACTTCTTTGAAAAGATTATCTTCTATACCTTTAACATGCGTTTTGAGTTTTTCATAAAAAGGAATTATTTCTTCTACAAAGCATTTTTTTGTATGTTCAAAACACCACTCCCCATTTGTTATATATGAGGGTGTCGTTCTGTCTTTGACAACCTTATCAAACTCTGGAAAACATGCTTTTAACATTTTTAACTGAGTGTTAACTTGACTCTTGGCTGGATGAGTATGAACAAAGTTAGTTACAGGTTTAGACTTGTTACAATTATAACTAACAACTTCATTAGCTGGTAACCAATAAACATGTTCTCTAGACAACTATTTTTAAGGTACAAAGGTATCATACAAATTATTTAACTTAGCATAATTTATAGTTTCATCCTTTCTAACATCTTAGTTCTACTAACTTCAGCTTGAACTAAGGTCTCCTCACTATCATATACCCTAAGGGGGGTATGTACAGGATCTACAATTACGTTACCAAGATACAGGGTTGGGCGATGCAGCTGAGCTTATTTGAGATACAATGGATTACGATGACCAAGAGCAGATTTGTGTAAGTCCTTTGTGAAAAAAGTTGGTCGTTTAGATAACATAGGAACAGTTTGTACAGGTTGACCATACGATTGCAAAAGTTCCGTGATAACTTTATTAGTATTTCTCAACCAAACTAATTCCTCTAGATAACTTTCCTCAAGAGCATTTTTATCTGCTTTCAACTTTTCACTTTTTGTTTTCAAAGACTTGTTTGACTCGACATGTTGTAAAAGTTGTTGTTTTAAAGACACAAGTTGTTCTTCAAGGTCAGCATTTTGTTTGTTACGTTCAAAAACCAGTTGTTCTAAATCCTTTTTTACCTTACTTTGTTCTAGATTTTGAACCTGTGTTTTGTATCTCTCAAGCTTAGCTTTTAAGGAACCATTAGCAAAGCTTTGTTCTTCATTAGTTTTAATGTGGCCCTCAAGTTGTGACCTTAAATCATCTAGAATAGTAATCACAGATATTTCACCAGGTACGACAGAAGATACATCAGTTGGAACACTTTCAACTTTGTTGTTTAATTGGTATTGATGATATGGAATGGTGTTATCATGATCATCGATAACCGAATCAACATCGGAGTCTAGTAGTTCTCCCATGTGTATCTCTTGTAATACCTGAGGATTCATATTATCAAAGAAGTGATTATCATAAGTGTGTACCTCTAAATAAAAGTCAGTATTATTACTGGTGCCCTATCCAGTAGATGGACCAGTCTGCATCAGATTGGCCATGAATGTTGCCGCTACGTGAGGTGCTTCATCGACATCAGAATCGTATGCATCCTCATGGCTTACTTCAAATGACGTAGTTGTAGTGATGGCTAATGGTTCAGCATAAGGTGTTGTACACTCCACATCTGCCAGTAAAGCTTCAGCCTCTGCATCCAAAATAGCTCCTTTCTCTTTAGCTTCCATAAGCAATGCCTTATCTTTGAACCACTGTGAGTCCTTTGCTCGTTTCTTCTCCTTGCATTCCCTTGCTACATGTCCTTGACCACGACAGTTGTAACATGTCACCACCTTTCCATGATATCTAGTAGCAGCATGTTTTCCTTTATTACCCGGAGCTCGTCGTCGAACACTCTCTGTTGTAATCTGACCAGCTTGAATCGTAGCTTGGGTCATTGGATTAGTAGAGGTCCTGAGCTAGTTGTTGGTAGGAGGAAACTATTTCTGAAACCCACTAAGTAAGTTCACCATCTGGTTCATCGTTGCCAGCATGGCATAATTGGTTGACTGAGGAGCTTATTGTGGAGCAGGTGCATACTAAGGTGGTGGAGGAACATATTGTGAAGGTGAAGAGGTTGATTGTGTTGCCTAAGCTATGTAAGCAAGTGGATCAGCATTCCTAGAAATTTGGTTCATCTTGCTAAGAGTCTTCATGGCATGTTGTTCATAGCTCTTAAAGTGAGTGTATAGATCAACATAGCTCACAGTTGATATGTCCTTGCTGTTCTTCACAATAGTAACATACTTTCCCCAATACGAAGGTAAGTTATTGACAAACTTAGTATTCCTCTGATGAACTGGGATTTCCATTTTAGTGATCTTCATGTCATTAATCAGCTTGTGGAATCGAACAAAGTAGTCGTGAATTGATTCATTTCCATTAGCCCTGAACCTTTCATATTGATCAAACAAGGTCTCTTTCTTTTGTTGTTCTGTGAGACCAGATCCTTGCATGAGTAGCTCCACATTCTCCCAAATCTCTTTTGTTATCTCGGTTTGGTTGAGTATGTTGAAGATGTGTCTTGGGAGCCTTTGACTAAGAATGTTTGTAGCTTGAATGTCAGTACGCTCTTTGTTGTTCTCAGCCTCTGTGAACTCTTCATCAATCTTTTCTCTTATTACTTGAGTTTGTTGTTCACCTTCTCCTGCAGTGACTGTGATCATTGGATGTGGACTAGGTCCATATTAATGGATTTCCAGATAAGCTTTCCAAGAGGTTTACCACGAATGTACCTCTCTATACGTATCTTCCAAGACTCAAAGTCACTTTCCTCCAACATAGGAGGACGGTTATCTGTACCAGCTTCACTTGACTCTTTATCAGTTGTTGCCATCTTGTCTGAAGTGAAATGAATGAACGGATCTTGAATGGTTGTTTGTAATTGATCAAAATCAATTAATGTTCACGGGATTTTACAAATCCGGGATTTTATAAATCTTTGATTAAAACCGAGAAAAGAATCGTTTCTTTCGCGGGATTTTACAAAATCAAGAAGAAACCGTAAAACAATAATGAATTGATGTTGAAATAATCAAGATATATGTTGACGGAGAGGAAAAAGATCAAGAATATTGTTTCCCAATTTAACGCCACAGGATAAAATCAAATTCCTTGATTTTAGAAAACAAATATTCACTTCCAAAATTAACCGCCACTAGGATAAAATCAAATCCCTTGATTTTAGGAAACAAATATTCACTTCCAAAATTAACCGCCACTAGGATAAAATCAAATCCCTTGATTTTAGGAAACAAATATTTACTTCCCAAAAATATAGATCTCTTCCCCTTTTAAAAAATAAGCCGATTTTTTTTATAAAAACAATAAGCCGAAATTTAAAAAAAAAAAATAAGCTGAAAGTTTTTTTTTTAAAATAAGCCGAAAGTTTTTTTTATAAAAAAAGCCGAAAGTTTTTTTATAAAAACAATAAGCCGAATTTTTTTTAAAAAAAATAAGCCGAAACTTTTTGTTTTTTTTAAAAAAAAAATCGGCCTAAATTTTTCTTTTTTTTTAAACTTTCGTTGAGATCCAAAAAAAAATTAAGTCGAAATCTGATAGATGTATTAAGGCTCGTTTGATTTAATTTTTTTCAAACACACAAGATCAAAACACCTACCACTTAGGCTCTTAATACCAATTGATGGTTCTAATAAATATTCATCTCACAAGAAAGATGAGGTTTAAAGATCAAGAGAAAAATTGGAAAGAAAAATAATGAAGGGTGATTAAACTTACAGGATGTATGTGTTTTGTGTTTACAGTAAATCACCACTTGCTCTAAACCTAAACAAGTAAAGGGGTATATATAACCCTTTACAGGGGCCGGCCATAGTGCCGTTTGGATTTTCTGTCTTTGTTTTCAGCGGCTTTTTCTTTGTCGGCCCGATTACATTAAACATCATTAATTAACGAGCTAGTAAATGCTAATTAACTACTAGTGACCGAGACTTCTTTGTTTCTAACAGGTTGTAACCTTGAACAACTAACCTAGCCTTATTTCGAGAAACAACACCGTTCTCATCTAGCTTATTTCTAAACACCCACTTAGTTCCTATGATTGTCATATTCCTAGGTTCTGGTACTAACTCTCAAACGTCGTTAGCAATGAATTGATTTAATTCTTCTTGCATGATGACTATCCAACTTTCATTTCCTAAAGCTTGATTCATGTTCATAGGTTCTATAGTTGATATAAAACAAAAGAAGTTACTTTGGTTTTGGCTGTTGAGACTTAAGGGTTTTCTTTGGTTAAGGTTTCCTATGACATTTTCTAAAGGATGGTTTCCTAATACCTTAATATTGACTATTTCGTCAATTTCTAGTGTTTCATACTCAACAACATTTTCTAGGTTTTTCTTTTCGGTTGCCCTAATAGCTTCTTCTTCATCTAAGTCATCATCCACCAAGGGTGATGTCTTAGAGGGTGGAGGAGTTTCATCGAATGTCACGTTGAGTGATTCTTCGATTTTCCTAGTGTGTTTATTAAGAATGATGTAGGCTTTACTATTTTGGGAGTAACCTAAAAAGACACCTTCGTATGACTTTGGGTCAAACTTAGTAAGGTAGTCTTTGGTGTTTAAGATGAAGCACTTGCTTCTAAACACTCTAAAATAGTCACGAGAGGTTTTCCTACCTCCAGAGTTCATAAGGATGTTTTTCCTAGTTATGCCAAATAAGGATTCGACTTGAGAATGTATTTGAAGTATCCTACGCCGTTTTATTTCCAACAAAAGTATGTAACGATTAGTTCATTCAACAAATACCTGCTTATTTCTTGAAGTGTCCTATTTTTCCTTTCAACCACGCCATTTGGTTGAGGTGTGCGTGGAGCCGAGAAGTTATGTGTAATACCGTTGGCATTACAAAATTCTCCAAATTGCACCTCATTATCAAATTCTCTACCGTGGTCGGTTCTTATTGACACTATAGTACATCCTAATTGATCGAAAGCTTTGTTTTTATCCTTAAGGAATCTAGTCCAAGTATACCTAGAGTAGTCATCTACTATGACTAAGGTGTAGCGATTTCCTCCGTAACTCCGTATGGCGGATGGACCAAAAAGATCCATGTGGAGGAGTTCTAAGCATCTAGTCGTTGAGACTATATTCTTAGCTTTGTCAAGCTGAGCTTGGTTTTCCGAATGTGGTTAACAGATGATTGCCATAATAAAGGTTGATCAAACTTTAAGAGTAGGAAGGTTTCTAACTATTCCTATAGATGCTAAGGATTGAATGAACCGCATATTTTTTTGTTTTGTGACCTAATCTCCTATGCCACAGTGTGGAATTTTCATCAATCGTTGCAAGACAAATTTTGTTTTTTGGCTTATTTCCTAAAGTTCATCACATAATAAGCCATTCTTCCTAATACCTTCTACCTAGGACTTTACCGTCCCTATGATTTCACTATCATGTTCCGTAGAAAGTGTACTCTACACTTAATATCACATATTTGTCCTATACTTAAAATTAAATCCTAAGTTATCAACATGTTCTACTTAACATATTGAGAGATCATTTAGAAATCGAACCTTTGCAATGAAGGTTACCGCGAAGATTTCTACCCAAAAATAACGTACTCCCTTGAATACCTGTAAGTGGAGAAGAGCTTTCGGTTACCCGTCATGTGTTTAGAGCATCCGCTATCTTTAATCCATTCGTCGGGTTCCAAGTCGACTCCAAGGCATATCTATTTATATAAGACAATAACTCAAACATTTGGTCCCCAATATCTCATGGGTCCAGCTAAACATCCCTTGCATTTAATGCAATTGGTTGGGATGTGGAAGTGGAAGACACATTTCCCATGGCATATAACTTTGACGAGGGAAGTTGTTCCAAGTTAAGGGAAAGCCATGAAGTTGGTTTTGTCGACCAACGTTCCTTTTTGGTTGCTGTGTTTTGGCACGAGGATGATTTGTATTGACTCTTTTAGTTGGTGGAGTTTTTGATCTAAAGTTTGGTTTTGAAAATCCAACTTCGGGTTTTGACAATGGTTTATAAAATTGTTTAACTTCATTGTCACTAGCAACGGGAATTTTGACCTTGTTTACAATTATGTATTTTGGTCTAGGACCCAAAATGGATTTTTGAAAAGACACACTTTTCTCAGATCCAGGCGTAGCTGGTGGCGGTCCCATAATTATTTTGGGGGCCGCCAGTATTTATGGGACCTCCATCAGAGGACGCCTTTTTCTGAGCTTTTACAAATTTTATTTCCTTAGTTCCACTAGATGATGCTTCAAATGAATTAAACCCTAAACCTAATTTATCATCGGAGGGTTTTTTATTACTTAGCATTTCATTTAAGCAATGTGTGCTCTTTTCAAATCTATTTAATCTAATGGATTCTTTTTTGATTTTTTCATTCTTAATTTTAAGCGGATGACACTTTACACAATCGAGATCAACTCTCTTGTTTTTCTCGAGTGTAGACAATTTAGCTTTTAATTTCTAAGCTTATTTTCTAGACTATTTCTAGTAGCTTCTAATCTTTTGTTCTTAGTGATTATATTTAGACTCATTTTGCATAATTTATCATATTCGTTATCTAAAGCTAAATCATCAATTGATGAGTTTTCATCACTAAAGTAAGAAGAATCGGAACATACCTCATTTGGTGCATGAGCTACAAGACATGTTTCGTATTTGATCTTCTCATCGTCTTCTTCACCGTTATCACTCCAAGAGCCTCCGACAAATGCTCTTTGGTTCTTGTCTTTTGGTGGTTTTGGACATTCTCCGATAAGATGATTTGGATCGCCGCATCTAAAGCATTTTCTATCGCAGTTACCGTTCTTGATCATCACGGCCTTCTTTGGAACGTCTTCTTGTCGTTTCAGGTTTGTCTCCAAATCTTCCTCTTCCTTTTAAAGAACTTCTGAAGACTCTTACCGCCATGGCGTATTCTACTTCTTCATATATCCCGGAATCATCAATAATTCTTTCGTTGCCCCCCCCCCCCCCACCCTTTAAAGCAAGAGATTTCCTTTCAACTTTTGCTTTGACTATTTCGGAATCTTTCTTAGTTTGACATCCATGGACTTTAAGGTTTCCAATGAGCTCATCAAGAGATAGTGATGTTAAGTCTTTCGACTCTTCAATTGCCGTGACCTTTGCTCTCCATTTAGGATGTAGAGCTCTAAGAAACTTCCTTACGTAGTTCTTACTAGAATAACCTTCATCAAGACTTTAAGGACTAGTAATAATAGTATTAAATCTAGCAAAAGCACTATCTATAGATTCGTCTTCAGAAATGACGAATTGTTCATATTGTTGAACCAAAAGGTCGATCTTATTATCTTTGACTTGATTATTACCTTGATGGGTGATTAACAAAGTTTTCCAAATATCTTTTGCCGTATTACACATAAAAATTCTTTCATATTCTTTTCTTGGCAAAGCATTGTAAAATAACCTTTGGCTTCATAATTTTTTTTGCAAGCCTTCTTTAAGTTCATCACTTGTTTTCAAAAGGACAACCTCATCAAGTTAGGTTTTTGGATTTGAAATAATGGGTTGAAAATCACCGTGTAATATCAGGCCACGATCTAGAATCTTTTGATTTTAACATATGTCCGAATCTATTTTTTTTTTTTTCCCAATAAATAAAACATCGCTTTCAAAAGTGGTGGTCTTATGCATAGATGCCTTCTAGATATTTGTCGAATCCATAGATCGATCCAAGCTTTTAAAATTCAATATATTTTAAAAACTTGAGTGACCTTGGCCTTTGATACCAATTGTGAAAAACTAGAAAGAGGTTGAATAGTATACATGTTTTCTTTAGCAATTTTAAAAGTATGCTTTCAAAATGTTTAATTCAAGTTGGTATGTTTTATCAACCAACAATATGAACAAGCAATTACTATCTAAACTATGCTTAAATAACAATAAGAAAAGTATGTAAAGAGATAAAGAAAGGAACAATCAAACCAAGACGCTAAGATTTATATGGATCTGCTAGCAAGCTCCTCTTCGTCCTACTCTACTCCCGATATCCGACTCGAGATTTCTCTATGGACAACAAGCTCCCAGTAGGCGCGGAAAAACCCGTTACTTACACACTGCATAAAGTCGCTTACGTTATTTTTGATACTAAGCTAAATGCGAGTCCGAATCTTAGCTAGAACCAATCTACCACTTCACAAGATATACACACTCACAAGATCTAAACAATATCCGAATCACACAAATACACAAGATAATTACAATAGAGGTTTGGAACTAGAAAAAGAGATAGAGATCACTAACAACACTTCGTGTTCTTGCGAATACATGGTTCTTCTCTTGCACTTATATGAGGGAGGATGAGATAAAGAAGATAAGATAAGCTCACATGAAACAAGATCGCTTAGTATGTTTGTGTCCTCTTCTAATAATAATACTAGCAGCTCTAATGAAGCAGTTAATGCTGCTCATAGGATTACTACTGCTAGCACTCAAGTTAATACATCTTACTCTACAAATATTGATAACTTTAGTGATGCTGTTATTTGTTCATTCTTTGCTACTCAACTAAATAATCCTCAACTTGCACATGAGGACTTGCAACAAATCCATCCTGATGACATAGAAGAGATGGATTTGAGATGGCAAATGGCCATGTTAACCATGAGGGCTAGAAGCTTTTTGAAGAATACAAGAAGGAAGCTTACTATTAATGGCAATGAGGCTATTGGTTTTGATAAGTCCAAAGTAGAGTGCTATAACTGCCACAAGAGGGTACATTTTGCTAGGGAGTGCAGAGCTCCAAGAAATCAAGACAACAAGGAAAGCTCAAGAAGGAGTGATCTGTGCTTGTAGAAACATCTACTTCTACATCTTTGGTGTCATGTGATGGCCTTGGTGGTTATTGACCTGGATGTGTTCAGTAGAGGAAGGGGACCTATTTATGCATCATGGCGTATCATCTTCAAGTTTGACTCAGAGGTATCAATAATTTTACTTGTTCTAACTCTTGTTTGGAACTGTTTAAACTTCTTAAATCTCAATATGATCAACTATTAATAGGGATTTTAAGAAATCTGAGTTAATGGTTCTAGGTTATAAAACAGGTTTAGAGTCAGTAGAAGAAAGACTTATATTTTATAAGAAAAATAAGTCTATTTATGAAGAAAAATTTAAAGGCTTAAAATGGGATATCAAGTAGGAGAAATAACTATTGGGGAGCTTAGAAAGAAGCTTGAAATAGTTCAAAAAGAAAAAGATGGCTTTCAATTTAATGTAAACAAATTTGAAAATGCATCTAAAAGCTTAAACAAGCTCATAGAGAGTCAGATTGTAGACAATTACAAGAAAGGTTTAGGGCTAATAATGCAGTTTTACAACTCCTACACAAGAAATTTCATGCCTTTAAAACCTGACTTGTCTTTTATTGGCTTAGATGAGTTTGTTAATAAGCCTGTAGTTGAGAACAAAAAGTCTGATAAAGAAGTGTCTAAGTTAGTTAGGAAGTTTGATGATTCCCTAATTATTGAAGATTGGGTGTCAGATAGTGAGGAAGAAAATGTGTCTCAAACTAAAACTGAGAAGAAAATAGTTAAGCCTAGTATTGCTAAGATAGAGTTTGTCAAACCTAAGCAACAAGAGAAAACTGCTAGGAAAACTATTAAACAAGTTGAGAAACATAGGCAAAACACTCACAGTCCAAGAGACAATCAAAGAAATTGGAACAATATGATGTCTCAAAGACTAGGAAGCAATTTTGAGATGTTTAATAAGGCCTGTTATGTATGTGGAAGCTTTGATCATTTAAAGGTTGATTGTAATTACAATCAAGAACAGTATCAAAATTATAGGATGGTAAAACCTGTTTGGAACAATGCTCAAAGGGTGAATCATCAAAACTTTGCTAAAAAGACTCACCCATGTGCTAAAAAGAACATGATTCCAAAAGCAGTACCTATTAAGTCTGGCTTAGTAATAGTTAATACTGCTAGACAAGTTAATGCTGCTCACTCAAAAAACAAAGTGAATCTGCTAGGACCAATTTCATATCTTTCTAAAACAGCACATTCAACTGTTAAAAGGCCCATTCATAAGAACACAACATTTAAAAACAGTAATATTAATTAAAGGGTTAATACAGTTAGGGGTAAAAATGTTATTACTGCTAGGCCAAAAGTAGTAGTTAATGTTGTGCATTGAAATAATTTTAATGCTGTTAAGGCCTCAGCTTGTTGGGTTTGGAAACCAAAGCATAAAGTTTTAGACCATGTTTCTAAACACAACAGTGCATCAATCACCCTAAAAAAGTTTGATTATATTGATGCACAAGGCAGATCCAAGTCAGTGATGGCTTGGGTCCCCAAAAGAAACTGATTTTCTTATCTAATGTGTAGGGCAATCCATAAATGGATTTACAGGATCAAGGAGTGATTGATAGTGGATGCTCAAGGCACATGACAGGGAACATGTCCTATCTTACAGACTATGAAGAGATAGATGGAGGATATGTTGCTTTTGGAGAGAATCCCAAAGGAGGGAAATCACAAGAAAAGGTACACAGTCTAATGGTTTTACAGGTACAAAAGCAAGTGATAATGCGGGTAAAGCTAGTAAGGAGACAAAACCTATCAAAAATTACATTTTGCTACCATTATGGACTGCTGATCCACAATTTTCCCAAAATCCAAAAAGTTCTCATGATGATGGATCTAAACCTTTAAGTGATGATGGAAAGAATGTTGATGAAGATCCAAGAAAAGATAGTGAATGTAATGATCAAGAGAAGGAAGATAATGTTAACAGCACTAACAATGTTAATGCTACTAGCACAAATGAGGTTAATGCTGTTGGTGGAAAAACAAGCATTGAACTTCCATTTGATCTAAATATGTCTGCTTTGGAAGATTATAGCATATTTGACTTCTCAAGAGATGATGAAGATGATGATGCAGTGGCTGACATGAACAATTTGGATACAACAATCCAAGTCAGTCCTAATCCAACTACAAGAATTCATAAAGATCATCCTCTTGATCAAGTGATTGGAGATTTGCAATCAGCTACACAAACAAGAAAGATGTCAAAGAATTTGGAGGAACATGGGTTTGTTAGTACTATTCAACAAAGAACAAACCATAAAGACCTTCAAAACTGCTTGTTTGCTTGCTTTTTATCACAGGAAGAACCCAAAAAGGTAATTCATGCATTAAAGGATCCAAGCTGGATAGAGGCTATGCAAGAAGAGCTTCTACAATTCAAGTTACAAGAAGTTTGGACTTTAGTGGATTTACCAAATGGAAAAAGGGCTATAGGCACTAAATGGGTTTTCAGGAATAAAAAGGATGAAAGGGGAATTGTGATAAGAAATAAAGCAAGATTGGTTGCTCAAGGGTATACACAAGAAGAAGGGATTGACTATGATGAAGTCTTTGCCCCTGTTGCAAGAATTGAAGCAATTAGGCTATTTTTAGCTTATGCTTCATTTAAAGATTTTGTGGTGTATCAAATGGATGTAAAAAGTGCTTTTCTCTATGGGAAGATTGAAGAAGAGGTGTATGTATGTCAACCACCAGGATTTGAAGATCCAGACTTTCCTGATAGAGTATACAAGGTTGAAAAAGCATTGTATGGACTACATCAAGCTCCTAGAGCTTGGTATGAAACCTTGTCAACATATCTGTTGGACAATGAGTTTCAAAGAGGGAAAATTGACAAGACCTTATTCATCAAAAGGCACAAAGGTGATATTTTGCTGGTTTAAGTTTATGTGGATGATATCATCTTTGGTTCAACAAAGAAGGAGTTATGCATTGCATTTGAGAAGTTGATGCATGAGAAATTTTAGATGAGTTCTATGGGAGAACTTACATTCTTCTTGGGATTACAAGTGAAGCAGAAGAAGGATGGCATATTTATTAGTCAAGATAAATATGTTGCTAAAATTTTAAAGAAATTTAGGTTTACAGAAGTCAAGACTGCAAGCACACCAATGGAAACTCAAAAGCCTCTGCTCAAGGATAAAGATGGTGAAGAAGTGGATGTTCATATGTATAGGTCAATGATTGGTTCATTGATGTATCTTACATCTTCAAGACCTGACATCATGTTTGCAGTGTGTGCCTGTGCTAGATACCAAGTCAATCCAAAGGTTTTACATCTTCATGCTGTAAAAAGGATTTTTAGGTACTTAAAAGGTCAACCAAAATTAGGCCTTTGGTATCCAAAAGATTCTCCTTTTGATTTGGTAGCATACACTGATAGTGATTATGCTAGAGCAAGCTTGGATAGGAAGTCTACAACAGGAGGTTGTCAATTCCTTGGATGTAGATTAATATCATGGCAGTGCAAGAAACAGACAGTGGTTGCAAATTCCATAACAGAAGCTGAGTATGTGGCTGCTTCAAGTTGCTGTAGACAAGTGCTTTGGATTCAGAATCAACTACTTGATTATGGGTATAATTTTATGCATACCAAGATCTTTATTGACAATAACAGTACTATTTGCATAATTAAAAATCCTGTTTTCATTAAAAAAACAAAGCATATAGAGATCAGCATATTTTTTTAGAGATTGTAATGAAAAGTAATTGATTTCTAAATGGTCCAAAATTCCATATGACAAGGTGTTGCAGATTTGCTTACAAAAGCTTTTGATGTAAGTAGATTTCAATATTTGATTGCTAGTATTGGAATGCTAAATCTTTAAAGTCTTTTATCTCTTTATGTTTTTGTAGAGTTTTGTATGAATTAGTACTATTATTCATGTCATTAAAAGTTTCTGCTGTTAAGTATAATTAGTACTGCTGGTTATACTTAATACTGCTGAGTTACAACTGTTAGTTATACTTAATACTGCTAGGTATAATTAATACTGTGATTATTGTGAAAATTGCTATGGCTTGTGTTTTCTTGGTTTTTGGACTAACATTTTGCAGGTTAAGCAAAGAAAAGTGTTAGATTGATGATGGAAAAGCTGTTTGGAATGGAATTGAAGTTAATGCTGGTGACTCAAAGTTAATGCTGCTAGGCATAACTTACTACTGTTGGGTGAAAGTTAATGCTGCTAGGCATAACTTACCACTGATGGTTAAAGTTAATGTTGTTGAGGGTATTTTTCATAAATATTTTGATTAAGGATTTCAATCAATTGTTTAATCGATTTTAATCTTTCAAATACTCTCTAACCATAAACCCTGTTAACAATAGATTTCACTAACAAAAGATGATTCGGAGGTCGGTTAAAGTGATAAAGATGAATAGCCATTTTATTAGAGAGAAAGGTAAAAGAGATGGGAAGAGTGTATTTTTGAGAGAGAACACACACATACACAACTTTACATAAGTGAGCTTCACCCCTCCATGGGAAGTTATGGAGGGGGTATTTATAGTCCAAACACACCTAAACTATACTAAAAAGTCTAATCTAGTCTCTGTGTGTTTGACTATTTATAAACTAATGTAATTCCGTGTTTGTCACCATATTTTAAGGCTAACAATCTTTCCCCAATATGTGGACACATACGGAATTACTTACAATGTTCCTAACAAGTACAAATACAATTAAGTAAAGTCTTCCAAGGCGCTCC
The DNA here is from genome assembly GCA_026074375.1 of Tanacetum coccineum. Lineage (NCBI taxonomy): Eukaryota > Viridiplantae > Streptophyta > Magnoliopsida > Asterales > Asteraceae > Tanacetum > Tanacetum coccineum. Next base: position 47,914 of record BQNB010027091.1, read on the forward strand.
AATCCTGAAGAGTTTCTGATTCTCTTGTCTTGAAACTTTTACTCCAGCTATGGATCTTCAGTGTCTTTTATTTGTACAGGAACCATTGTAGTATGCATGAACTGGATTAACTTCCCCCTAATTCATGCAACATGTCTTGAAAAGCTTTCTTCATAGACTCCTTTTTGACGAAGTTTTTGAATCAGCTTCCCCCCAAACCAGCATCCCTATCTTAAGCAGATTCTGAAACTTTGTTGTAGCTTGAACAATCTTCTACTTGTCATTGACGTGCATAGTGGAAATTTGTAGAAGTCAAACCACACCAACGGCCACTACTTCTTGTCATTAAGGCTTGGTGAATATTCGTTCGAGGGTGCATGCGAGAAATTAGCATAAATTTTCTGCAGTATGCTGTTATACTTATAAACCATGCTAAGTAAAGTAGTATACACTACTTCCCCCTGGAAGTTGACATGGTAACATCAAAGTCAACTAAGTCCTGGATGTACACATTTTCCCCCATGATGGTTGCGAACTCTCGAAAGCATCATTGTCGTGTATACACATATACTCGAGAAGTTCTTGTCTTAAGCACAAATCTTGAAATCCAAACAAAGCATTACCCTCTTTGTTCTAGGTTGGGGTCCTCAGAAACGTAGAGGGGAAATGAAGCAAGAATCAAGAAAACTTGGTATAATCAAGGTCTTGTATATGAATGTCATTGAAGAACTTTGAAACTTGTACTTAGACTGTAAAGTACCATTGTCTTGGAATGGGACAATAATATCCTATGAGAATTGTTGATTACATCTCAACCTTTAAACTCTCTGGCTAACTTACCAACCTCGTATTCTGTCGGCTATTGTTGTGATCACTTGGTGAAGTAAACCCGATATACCAAACTTGAAAATGAAGTAACATTCCCCAAATTTGTTACTTAAGCTTGCACTGTTGTAGATTGAAGAACGGTGCAGAGGAAAGCCTCTAAGTACCATATACCCAACATCAAAAGTATAATTAGTACATCACCTCTTGAAATTATCCACATCGGCTTCTGCGTGTGACACTGAGTACTACAATGTAACTCCTTTAAGTGATAGTTATCCAGGTCTTCACCCAACCGCCCCTTGACTTCTGGTAACTAGATAATTCAAGTCTCAATCATAACTGTATACGTTCAAGCAAGTCATCAATCGATAGATTGGGTTTAAGGAAAGGGGTAGAAAATAGAAGGAAGTCTCGATGATGAAATAAGTAGACGCCTCCGTGAAACCCACTTCAAACTCAAATAAGGGATACCAAATAAACTTCGTGATCACTTGACATTTGAATCCAAATCTTTAGCCGTTTTGACGTTTTAGTGAATCTTATTCGGATCGTTTTTAGTGTTATGTATCGTGTTTGTTGTGTTGTTGTTCGTTAACGGATATCGGGCTCAATAGATTATCATAAGCACGGCCCGTCCAAGTAATAAACCCGGTCATGTATACTTTTGCCCGACAAGAGAATGTTTTAATACCCGGCACAATCCGATAACATAAGTCCAAGATGAGATGTTGTGGTTTGATGTTGTTAATTGGTTGTCCTTTTAAGTTCAAGTATGTAAATTAAGCCCTTGAGAGTTGTGAGTTAATGGTCCAAAGATTGTCAATGTAAAGCAAATCTCAACTCACAAAACGCAATCATGAACTAGACAAAACGCAGTGAAGAGCCTTAGGCAAAACGCAGTCAAATCTTGAGGCAAAACGCAGTTAAGAAATTAAATGGACAGAGTCTCCCCTAGGCAAAACGCAATTAGGGTCTTCAATTAGGCAAAACGCAGAGGCAAAACGCAGTCAAGAAATTAAATGGACAGAGTCTCCCCTAGGCAAAACGCAATTAGGGTCTTCAATTAGGCAAAACGCAGAGGCAAAACGCAACCTTTCATAAACCAAAACGCAGAGCCAAAACGCAGGAACCAAAACGCAATAGGCAAAACGCAGGACCAAAACGCAGAGGCAAAACGCAATCAAGAACACCCCTTCAGTTAGTCAAAACGCAGCCAAGAAAAAATCATCAAACTTTTTTAAAAGCTACGAAATGATGTTAAAACCACATAGTAATGATGCAAGGGATAGTTCTAAGCCTGAAAGTACAAATCTTTAACACCTTTAACCACAAACAAATATCAAACTTTGATTTTTTTTCTTGCTATTTTTTCGAACAAAAAAAAACCAACTAACCCACGAATTCCACACAAAACAAACACAAATACAAAACACCCCATTTTGATTAGAGAGAGAAAGTGACAGAGTGTAGTATGTTTTTCTAGAGAGAGAAACAATACACACTCTTTAGAGAACCAAATGATTATCCATAACCTCACACCTTCCATGGAAGTATGAGAGGGGGTATTTAATGTCCTAAAGTGACACCTAACTATTGTAACTTGTCATTATTAGTCCTTACGTGTCACACTATAACTAAACTATTGTAATTCCATATATGTCACCATATTTTAAGGCTAACACAATTTAATGAACTTTTTAAGATCCTTGGAATACACACAACAGGTTTGAAAGAATGGATGAAATCATCTTTCTTTTTCAATGTAATTGATAAGTTGCCTCCTTCTTTGGAAGGATTTCAACACACTTTGAAACATGGTAAAAACGATTTGTCTTTGGTCTAACTTGGTAGTCACTTGCGTATAGAGGAATCTCTAAGGGCGCAAGACAGTGACAAGGGTAAGGGTAAAGAAGTGGATGAACCCTTTGTGAATATGACAGAAGAGGGTAAGAATAAGAACAATAAACAAAACAAAGGAAAGAAACGTGGTTTCAAAGAGAACAACAATGGTTCTAGTTCTAACAAATGTGGCAAGACTGGTCACTTCAAAAGGGATTGTCGTAGTGGGCGGGGTGGGGGGGAGTGGATGGGGGGTGGGGTGTGGGGGGAGGGGAGTGGGTGCCGAGAGTGGGGGGGGGGAGGGGTGGGGGGGGGTAGGGTAATGATAAAAAAGGTGGAGTGGGGGGGAGGGGGGGGGGAGGTTTTGGGGGAAAAAATGGAAAGGATAGGTGGTGGCGAGGGGGGAATGTGGGGGTGTGGGGAAGGGGGATTTGGGTGGGAGGGGAGGTTTAGTGTCGGTGGGGGGGTGAGTGGGAGGGGGGGGGTGATGGGGAGGTAAAATGGGTGGGTGGGGTGGGGAAAGGGAGGGGAAGTGGGGGGGAGGGTGGGGATTTAATGGGGAAAATGGTGAAAACAAATGGGGGGGGGTGAGGGGGGGGTGGGAAAAAATGGAGGTGGTGATAATAAAATGGGTAAATGGGGGGGGAGAAAGGGGGGTTTTTATAAAAAAATAAAAAGGGGGTTTGTGGGGAGAGGGTGGGGGTAAAAAGTAGCGGGGGGGGGATATTGGTTAAAGTGGGGGGGGGTGTGGGGTGTGCGGGGGGGGGGGTTAAGGGGGTGGAGGGAGGGGGAATTAAAGGGGGGGGGGGGTGGGGGGGGGTGTGGTAAGTGTGGGGGGGGAGTAGGGGGAGGGGGGTGGGGCAAAAGGGGGGGGGAAATCGTGGGGTGGGTGGGGGGTGGTGGGTGGGGGGGGGTGGTGGATGAATGGGGGGGTGGAAAAAAAAAAAGAGGAAAAAAAGAAAAAAACCAGGGAGTTGGGGTTTTGGGGGGGGGGGGTGGAGTTTCGGGTGGGGGGGAGCGTGATAAATAAAAAATGAGACGGAAAAAGGTTTAAGAGGGATTTTGGGGTAGAAAAGTGGGAGAATTGGGAGGAAAGGGGAGTACAGGTGGGGAGGGGAATATGAAGGGGAGGGAGAGGTGGGGGAATGGGGGTGGGGTGGGGTGGGTGGGGGTTGTTGGTGGGTATTAAAAGGGAATAAAGAAAAGAAAAAAAAGAAAAACAAGGGGGGTGGGGGGGGGGGGGGGGGGAGGGTGGGTGGGTGTGGGGTGGGGGGGTGGGCGGGGGGGGTAGTTTTAAGGGTGGGGGTTAAGGGGGGGGGGGAGAGCTAAAAAAAGAACAAACAGGAATGCTTGTGGTTCGAGAAAAGGGTCTAAGGACCAATCCCAAGAACATAAGGTCAGAATTTAGTGCATGTTTGGAACATATATGTTAAATATTATGTTCTAACTAATTTCTAAAGCATTTTATGTGCAGGTTGATGCAATTGCGTGGTGGATTGATTCTGGTGATACAACTCATGTTTGTAAAGATCATTGCTGGTTTAAGACATATGAACCGGTAGAAGACGGATTTGTACTTTACATGGGTGATGATCATTTCACTCCTGTTCATGGAAAAGGAAGTGTGGTGCTGAAATTTAGTTTAGGAAAATCTAATACTGTTGTTAATGTGTTTTGCATGTTCTTAACCTTGTAAAGAATTCACTTTCAGGTTCTGTAATTGTATAGTGTTGAAGTACAAGCAGGTGTATGATCCTATAAGTATAATCTTAATCGAAGTCTGGTGTATTTGAGATTTGGTGACAAGGATAATAAACACCTTTTCTGGAGGTCTTGGTTGATCAAAATAAACTAGATGGATCATTGCGTAGTTTTAGTGAGAGAAAGTAGAGAGAGGTATAACACAAGAAATGAAAGACTAGATTAAGGAAAAAAGAAAAATGAACATCCTCACCCCTCATGGAGAAGCCATGAGGGTATTTATACAAAAAAGAAAAAAACAAACTAATCCTAGATTAACATAAAAGACCCCTAGCGTAACACGCAGTTCCCAAAACTAATCCCAATTCACGTGTAAGACGTCAGCTTCACTAAAAAGTGAGGCTAACAATCTCCCTCCAAGATGGCGTCACACGTGAATTGGTTACAATGTTCCCTACAAGCAAAATAAAGAAAAATGATAAGAATGAAGTCCAGTATTCCTTGAGAATATCTTTGAAGATCTACTTGAATACTCCAGCTTTATTTCTTCAGCTTGTAGACGAACGAAATGCTGAGGATGACATAGAAGTTTTCTCTACCGAACCCGGTTTTGATTGGATTTTTGCACATAAACTTCCTAGACAATGACTTCAAAAACTTTCCTTCATACACTCTGGTCTCACGAAGTTTCTGAATTAGCAGCATGCTTGAGAATAGGCTTCAATATTCTTGGCACTTCTGGTCCATGTCTAAGTCTACTCAGATATCTGCAAACTCATTAGTCATCTCTTGAAGTTTCTCTTATCCGAAAAACTTCGGCTTTGATAAGAATTATGCTCTTGACTTCTTCATCACCCTCCCCAAACAGACACCCCTGAGACTGATAAGAATTAATACACCGGTCTTGAGGGAGGGATGATATCATCAACATCGTCTCACTATAGGAGCCTCCCAGGTATGATTGAATTCCAGCCCAAAGTAGACCATTTTATCCTTTAACCAACCGAAGTCGAAACGTGACACCAAATAACAGTTGAAGCACCTAACATATCCTTCGGAAACTAATCTCCGACAATTTTAATAAAAGCCCGATCAATGAACTGTTGTAGCGTACCTTGAGTGAACATTTCTACCCTCCAGGAAAAGTGCAAAAATGAATTGCTACACCAAAGTCAATAAATTCCTGAGTGAACGGCAAATTTTCCCTCTATTTAGTCGAGATGGTAACATCAAAATGGTAACATAAAAAATCAACTAAGTACCGCATGTACACATTTATCCCTCCAGGATGATGACTAACTGAGGAATCATCCTACACATGTGTACATCTTATGCCAACTGGAACTGCTTACTTAGCTTCATAGCTCGTGATTGCATAACAATGCTCAGTGAGAATGATGTCGGTTACTCTCTTTACACAATTCTCTCTTGATCAACCCGATCTAAATCCCCTAATCTATTCTGTAGGCTAATACTAATGACCACTGATGGATACAACCAATGAAACGAACCCGAGAATGATCGAAATCCTCGACTTTTGCACTTAATCTTGTAGCTATCCCGCGTGAAGAAAGAACGGTGCAGAGGCAAATCTCTAAGTACCATATACTCACCCAAAAGTATATAAAAATACAACTTTGCAAAATTTAGGTTTTTAGCCCTCGTTTTTCGTGCCCGTTTTAGGTTTTAAGTTATATAGCTTTCATTTTTAGGTTCTATTTAATCGTTTTTGCATATTTAACTTGTATAAATAGGAAACCAATCATAATTTATTCATATTCAAACACCGATCATCAATTCGTCATTCGATTTTCCATTCAAGCCTCGTTGGGACATAACGACCCGGGAATTCAAACTTCCGGTTACATATATATTTTATTTTTGTGAACTCTTAACCAATCCTTGGCTAAAGGTATTCGGTTGAGTGTTTGCTTATATATTATATATATATATATTATTGACGAATCAATTTTTGGCGCCGCTGCCGGGGAGGCTGTGAAAACGATTATCGTTACGTTTGACAAATTGTTTTTGAATCTGTGAATATTTTCTTCTATAAAAATATAAAAAGTACAAAAATATTTTTCATTTTCTTTCACAAATTGGTAAAAATACCAAAATATAATATTCTCAATTGAGGTATTATCATAATAACTTCCGGTGAACTTGTTGGTTCCCAACTCGAACAAAAGATTTAAAAACTTGCCATTTGTGTCTCTTACGACGTACGGCTCACCTTGAAAAGTTAAACAAGCTATAAAGTGGGTATAAGGAGGGTTGTTCCAAGGAACTACGACCCGAAAGGAGAAATAAGCTTCGCGTTATTCCTACTCCTCCGCTCACCTGTGCGTTTATCTTTTTGAGAGCTACCGTGAAGTAAGTAGATTATTTGGTTGAAGTTGTCTTATCTCATTATCCGTTAAAATCAATTGTGAATAAATCATTAAAAAACCAAAAAAAAAATTAGTGTAAATTTTCTTTTTAAATTTCTATTTTGTGCATGCGCACTCGTTCTCAAGCCCGTAGACGTCGACAACCACAAGTCCGACAAACTTCTGTTGAATCACCAAATCTTGAGAAACCAAATCCTCCCATAGTTACGATGGAAGATAATCGTACTATGGCTCAATTGCTCGAAGCACCCACCGAGGGTTACGAGGATGCAATCGTTGTTCCCGAGATCAACGCAAACAATTTTGAGATCAAGCATGGTCTGCTTAACCTTGTTCAAAACAAACAATTTTTTGGACACGATAAAGAAGACCCACATGCTCACATCTGATATTTCAACAAGATCACTTCTACGATGAAGTTTCCGAACGTCCCGAGTACGTCGGTTAAGCTTATGCTTTTCCCATTTTCCCTCGAGGGGGCAGCCCGGATTTGGCTTGACAAAGAACCCCCTCAATCGATTCTTACATGGGATGATCTTGTGTCGAAATTCATTAACAAATTCTTTCCCCCTTCTAAAACGACAAATCTTAGAAATGAAATCACGAGATTTCAGCAAAGATTTGACGAATCGTTTTATGAAGCATGGGACCGATTCAATGATCTTCTTAGGGCATGCCCGCATCATGGGTTTTCAGAATTGCATCTGTTAGGATATCATTTCATCACCAAAACACAAAAATAAGAAAAAATAGATTTTAGAGAGAGAAAGTAAAAACAAAGAAAAATGGTTACTTGTTTCACAAAAGAAAAATGAGAAGCAACAACACCCTCTCCACACTTGGAGAGGGCTTTAAATAGTTCCAAGAGATGGACTATTCTTGTAGGCTTTGAGTTGGGCCAGTACATAGAACAAATGGGCTTGAGCCCGACAACTAGGCCCAACTAGCTTAACTAAATTCCCGAAAACTACGTTTTCCTATACAAGGCTCGGGATTGTTTAATGACCATCACTTTACTAAATATCACGGCTAACAATCTCCCCCTAAGGGGTGGTCATTCAATTGTGGATCCTTCTTGTGACGTCTTGAGACTTGGAGCCTTGTATTCTTGGGAATTCCTTTTGAAGATCCATTTGCATGCTTGTGATCTTGGATCTTGATCTTTAACTTGATATACTTTGACAAAATACTGATATCGTGGTCTTTGGCCTTGATTTGTCTTGACTACTGAGATATCTAAATCTTTAAGCCGCCTTGCGATCTTGTGTCTCCACCCTCATGCTCAAGATCTTGAAAGCTTGCTAACAATCTCCCTCAAACATTTTCTTGTAACATATTACTTGAACCACAAAATGTTCTTATAGGAAGTGCTTGTTCATTGATAAGGTCTTAATTAACACATATCTTTTACCTCTAAAAACGATCTTAAATGACCAAAAACAGACAAAAACTGCCAAATATATTTGTTTTGCATTTGTATTGTGGCAGAAGTGGATAATCATCAAAAGACAGAAACCAACCGAAAATGACAGAAACTGAGCAAGGAATGGAAAAGACTGGTCAAAATCAAGGACCAAGTCCAAAAATGCCAAAGTCATAGGACACTAGCCCAATTACAGCCAATCTCAGCCATTGTACACACAAAACCCACTTCACACACCTTATTGGGCCCAAACCCAAACCCAATGGGCCCAACACAAACCCAATGGGCCCAACACAAACCCAAGCCCAATTATGGCCCATTAATCCTTTTTATAAAACAATAAGGACTAAAAAGGTCATTTTTAAAAGTGTTTTATAAAGAAAAATGGAAAAATAAAAGAAAGGGACTAAATCTGCCAAAACCATAAACCTTTACCCTTTTTAAAAACCTAGGGGGCTGTTTTGCAAAATTCCAAAACTTTCTTTATTCTTTAGTTAATAAACAGCAGGGACTGAAATTGCAATTAACTAAAACTCTTTTAGTTATAAAACAGCAGGGACCAAAACTGCCATAACCAAAACCTTCTTTGTTTCCCTTTTCTTATAAAACGGAGGGACCTAAAGTGACACTTTCCAAAGTTGTTTATAACTAAAAAACGGGCTCAAACAAAATAGAAAGAGAGAAAGAGATATTGCAATTATCCAAATCCTTCTTTGTTTTCTTTAGTTATAAAACGCAGGGACTAAACCTGCCACTTTCCAAACTCGGTTATAACTGAAAACTTGGGCCAAATAGAATTGAAAAGAGTAAGAAAGAAGAGGGACTAAACTTGCCTCTTCCCCAACCTTTACGTTTAAACCTGCAACCACTTGCCCTGTACACCCCCGTACCCGCCAAAACCCAAACCACCCTCTCCCCCACGGTTTCACGCCAATACCACCTCCCAAAGTACTCCACAGCTCACTCTCACCCTTTCCCACAAACCTAGTGCCCCTATAACTCTTTCTCAGCCAAAATCACACAACCCAAAGTTCCCATCCATGGCTGAGAATGGTGCAAAGCAATCCAAGGGCTAGGAATGGATGAGGGCCTTTCTACACTCGCAACAAACACAGCCCAAGGGCTTTGAGCCTCTATAAAAGAAGAGAGACCAAGCCGAGACTCAACACACCATCTTTTATGTTTTTTAGCTTAATTTTCAATTCCAAGTCTTTTCTTTTAATCTTTTAAGTGTATTCAGTTTATTTAAAGCCTATGTTGTAATAACTTTCAGTTTTTAATAAAAAGATAAGAATTTTCTTGATATTGCCATTGTCGAAATTTAAAGTTGGATTTTAGTTGTTTAAATTGTCTAAAAATGTGTTAAAAGTTGTTAACCTCCACTTATAATTAACTCTCTCAGCTTCATTTGCATAAAAAACAGTTTAAAATCCATTTTCTACATTTAAGGGGGTGTTTGGTTTAGACCCAAAATGGGTCATAATGAGTTGGTTATGGGTCAAGTGCACTCAGCCACTTTTGGCTGAGTGTGTAGGCTTCATTAGCCCTTTTTAATCACAACTTTTAATTTAAAAATAAGTTTTTAAGTTTATTTTAGATTCTGTCAAATTTTCATTAAGCTAATTTGAGCTTAAGTGCTCAAGCTGCAATAAGCAGCTTAAGCAATTGTTTTGTGCTCTATTGTGTCATTTCTAGACAGCAAACCCAACCCTTGTTGCTGTTCTTTTGGTTTGACCAAGTAATAAGCCAAGTTTGTGTTTAAATGATTTTTGAAAATCCCATCTTTAAGCCCAAATCAGCAGTCTAATCTTTGTTTTATAAAATGAATTTTTGAGTTTAAGTCCCATCCATGGCCCTCTTAATCTGTTTTG
>BQNB010027092.1:0-22431 GCA_026074375.1 Tanacetum coccineum
CACACAATTTTGCCTACGTGGCAAAATCAAGCGTTCTGATTGGTCTAATTTTTAAATTCATATGATTCAATTTGATGAAAAACTTTAAAATGATGTAATTCTTTTATTATATAAAAGATATATAAAAGATTAAAATCATTAATTTTCATTAATAGTGTTATATATTGGAGTATAAGAGCATCCACAATGGTAAAAGAGAGTGATTTGCCTTGTGAATATACTGATTCATTATGCACTATATGTAGATGATTACATCTTCAATAAATCCTCCTTTCCCAACAAATCCTTCTTCATCCCCAATGACATCTTCAATATCGGTATCATAAACCGGCATCGATTCTTCTTCAAATTGATCATCATTAAATACTGGGGTTCTTCCTATCCTACAACAAATCCTTGCACCTCCTTTTATAAGAGAAGGAGTGCTTACATGTTTGCCTTCTAGGGCGATGTGGGATATAAGATAAATATAAACATAAACAATGAAATTACAAAAACTACGAAACCACGAAACATGACATATTGTGAAGGCATAATTGCATCATTCTCCCCGCATCATTCAACTGATGTAGTGAAAATAAAGGAACACACGAATTGACGGAATTAAAAAAAGAAGAGATACCAACCTGATGTAGACTAATAACAAGATAACACAAATTGGATTTGTTGATTCACCCGAATACCAGAAACAATCTTCCAACTATCGTTGATTCAAAAGAATATCGATAATTAGGCAAACTCCAACAAGCTTTGATTCAAACAAATACCGATTATTAAGAGAATCTTAGTAAACCGCCAAAAATTGATTAAAGCAAAGCTTAATTACCAATATCAAAATATTAAACCATATATAAAACCATATCCTACACCAAATCCTTGCACCTCTTTTTATAGGAGAAGGAGTGCTTACATGTTTGCCTTCTAGGGCAATGTGGGATATAAGATAAATATAAACATAAACTACGAAATTACAAAAACTACGAAAGCATGAAACATGACATATGGTGAAGGCATAATTGCATCATTCTCCCCGCATCATTCTCTCCCCTCTTGAAAATACTCGTCCTCAAGTTGCCTCTACTCGTCACTTGTACTTGGAGCATCTAATATTTGTATCCCCTTCATTAAATTCCCTTTCTTTATATGTTGACTCGACCTACGAACCTTGATCGTCATTAAACACAACTTATCATCCTTGGTTTAGCTTTCAAATACCACTTCTTGATATTTTCTGCCAATCAAAATACTACAGATCGACAAATTCCTTTTTGCGACCAAATTAAATCTCATGAGGGTTTGGAATCTATAGTTTTGAAAAATCAACACGTAAAGTGTTTGTATCATTGAAGGAGCAAAGTTCATTGGCCACAAACTTACAAGTCTTCCATGTTTTCTTCTTCCTCACCAAATCCTCCTTTCCCAACAAATCCTTCTTCCTCCTCAATGACATCTTCAATATCGGTATCATAAACCGGCATTAATTCTTCTTCAAATTGATCATCATTAAATACTGGGGCTTCTTTATAATCGTCATCAAATACCGGGGCTCCTTCATAATCGTCACTTGCCACACCATAATCTCCCCATTCATTAGAAGATGAACAATCACCCTCAAAGAACGGATTTCCTAATTCTTCGTCTTTGCTTCTTCGACCGTTACGATCCTTACATCTTCTTAGATTCATCATATCATTCATTCGATTAGCAAATTGATCAACAAACTGATCTAATTGCTCCTCCATTCTTGCCATAATACACTCATAAACATCATTAATATTCTTGGTTCTCCTTGGAGGCATCTTAATCGGGAACTTTGGCTCTTCTATCAACGGATGTAGTGAAAATAAAGGAAGCACACGTATGACGTAATTAAAACAAAGTAGAGATACCAAACTCTGATTGCTAGACTAATAACATGATAACACAAATTGGATCTGTTGATTCACTGAATACCAGAAAACATTTCCAACTATCGTGATTCACCCAGTAACTACCGATAATTAGACAAACTCAACAATCATTGATTCCCCCCCCATCCCCCCCCTAAACGAATACTGATTTATTAAAAGAATCTTAGCAAAACTGCAATGAATTGATTAAAGCAAAGCTTTATTACCCAATATCAAATATTAAACACATTATATAAAACCAGATCCTACACCAAATCCTGTGCACCTCTTTTATGGAGAAGGAGTGCTTACATGTTTACCTTCTAGGGCGATGTGGGATATAAGACAAATATAAACATAAACTACGAAACTACAAAAACTACAAAACCACGAAACATGACATATGGTGAAGGCATAATTGCATCATTCTCCCCGCATCAGTTTTCAGCCTGAGAGACTGGCACGGGTTTGGTGGTGACTATAATCAATTCAAGACACTTTAACCCACGCAAGCAAATTAACAGAAGATAAAAGAGCGGTCAAGCCTTATGATAGAAAACTGTATTAGCCATCATCCGATTAGAAGTTGTTTGTTTATTCGTTGTAATGATTACTTGTCTCGACTTGGTATATCATTCTTAGACTTAGGCGAGACTTCACCTAAGACTAGAACGTTAACTTTTGTCACAATTAAAGATCCGCATATAAGCATCCTTATTTGCTGATATAATTATCTTAGGGATTAAGGCAATGGTGAATCTTGTTAATCCTAACTCATAGAGACTTTACCAAGTATGCTTAATGGACCTCTTTATAACTAGTTGTCTACTGTCCAAGTCTTTACCATTATTAGAATGTACTCGTTGCTTCCAAGGTCACCTTATGGCTCAACTAAGCTCACAATCAAAGGGAAAAGATAGGTCAATATTTGTGATCCTATTATTCTAGATATATAAATTGCAATATAGAGAGCTATCCCGGACACTCAGCCTACGCCCAAACAACACTAAAGTTGCAGCGTATTAAATATGTAAGACTAGACCTAGTTGAATGATAGGTCGCATACTTAAGCACATAAACAAGTATAAACTGATAAACATACAATGATAAATTAAGCAATGGAGATATAAACAAAACCAAACATTCAGATCTTCATAATAATGACTAATACCCGAAGGTATTAGCCTTCAACATCGATAATTATAATAGAGTAATGACATAGCTCCAAGGTAAAAATAACGAAGTTAAACGATTGATCCAGAAACTGGAACGGATTACAAAGTATTAAAGAAATTACACGCTGTCTTCTATGGATGGAAGCATTGCGAGACCTCTTCTACTCTTTTTCTCCTCTGGAAAAATTGATTTTGTGGTTTACTGGTATCGAGAATATGATTTAGCACACTAAAACTCGTTTTGCGTTTATCTATTTATAAGGCCTGGAGTTCGGTTCGATACGGAGTATCCAATGTCTTGGATACTGGTATCTGGGGGTTTTCTTAGAGTAGGGACACGTTTGTTATCTTCCAGAATATGCAACTTACTATATCTCCAATACGGTGTATTGGTTCTTCTCTGGTACGTGGGTATTGATCTTGTTTCTTTGTCGTCTTGGTGCAGTGCAGGACAGATACGCCGTATCTTCTTGTCGGAATATGGCCTTATTGGTTGTCGAACAGTAATCTTCAAAATATCTTTTGTTAAGCTCAGAATGCGAGCCTTTTGTAATATTCACCAAGTCATCCGTAATTAATGCAATTCTTAAATACAACGATTATGTAACAATTCTTTGCAATAATTACAAAATGGGTTAATTACATGGGATAAATAATGCTATAAAATAAATGTTATTTGATGTCATCAAATATCCCCCCACTTGAATCCTACTTGTCCTCAAGTAGCCTTTAGAAGTTTACAAAAATGTATCCCTAAGGATATTTTCCGTTAAGGATTTATTTGATCCATTACAAGTACACAACCAAACACATCACGAAATAGGAAGATGAAAAACAGCAAATCAACTCAACTCAATATATGGTGGTAACATGTAACTAATTCGCGGAATTGTCGGTCATGACAGTATTCTATCATAATCTTGGCAGGTTACAAATCTCGCAACCACTAAGCTAAATGTTAAGGCTTAGGGTTGATCTTTTACAATCTTTCACCAAAAGTACCACACCAAGCTAAAAGCACACAAACATAGCATAATGACGGAATTAGACAAGTTGTTTCGATCTATCCTTCATTTCGAGTTTAACCAGCGGTTAGGATGAAGAATGATATAGGGGTAGGGATCTTTACTTTTCACCAATAGTAATAAACCAAAAAGGTAGATGAGACATGCATACATGGCCGTAATGACAGAATAGACATGCACGCTCGTATAAGTCCTCATTCGCGTAAAACCCATGGTTAATGATTAGGAAAGGGAAATAAATTGTTGTTAAATAAAAATTATGAAACAAATAGATTAAGTCTAAGTACAAGTTGCTAGACACTTTTTCCCGACCGTTACCATGATAAAGACACACCTATTTACAACGTCTTGATCATTGATAAAAAACAACAACCTAAGTTCGCGTTCCCATAACGGTCAACTTCCCAATCATCCCATACTTTACATACTTTACAAGGCAAGTGGCGATATCTACCAGTTTATACAATACTCTACATCGTCGATTTGTATCAACTAATAATCGGTCCTTTGTGTAATTCCTTCGATCTAAGCTCTTGTGATTATCTCTAAACTTTCCTTCTCTTTTTTTGCGATCTTTCTAATCTTTTCGATTTTTTTAACCTCTAACTATATACGAAACTCAGAGTAGTTTCACCATCTTCATGATCATAATAATTCTGAATAATTCCTTCGATAATTCTTCATTCTTCGTAAGTACCATTAATTGCGATGGTAGTAAAAATACATGAGTTTTGACTACTTTATACATTCCCATTTACGATGTGCAAATTTCTTCCAACCGTACCAAAATTGACACAAGACTCGGGAAATACATACTTTACACATAAAGCAACTAGCAACTGTAAAATAAACTTAATCTGATAGGTAGGCTAAGGTGTAAAGGGATAACGAAATAAACAAGTTGGTGTAATTCCTAAATGATTGGCTCGGCGGGTTGTTCTAGGGGTATCTTACTCTTAAAGTGAGAGTAAACAAAGGGTTTATACAGGAGTTAACTAACCAGTGTAGTTAGTTAATAAAACAACATGTATAGGCTTTTTGGTGTAATCCTAAAATTTACCAATTTAAACAAGTTACTCCATCTAAATCCATAGTACTCATCACTGTGATCTCGAATAGATATACCAAGCCAAGTTCTAAAGTCTACTACATCACCGGCACACTCATATTTTATGGAATTTGGGTAAACATTTGGAAACGGATAGGTTAAATCCTCACAATATCTAACAACGGTTATTGTGTGCGGGTTATGTAACATGTAATTTCATAAAAGTGTGCTTGAATTTTTTTTTAAATTTAAGCTTAATTTAGCCATTTTAGTGTGAAAAATAGGACAAGTATACATTCTAATTCCCATCCCCCACTTGAATTATACAACGTCCTCGTTGTATAGATAAACATTAAATACGGGAATTAAAAAGAATTAGAATGAGAAAATCCCCTGATATTTGCTCGGTAGATTCTCCATGTTGAGTTTATTAGCAAGAATTTGTGTTGTAGATGCGTCTGAATGCCAGCATGTCTACAATCACACATAGGACTCCAGATGATTGATACTTTCAGTTGACATCGTTGATTTCTTTGCTTCCAAGGTCCTGTGCAAATAAATAGGAAAAAACGGCATTCCTATTTTTGGTACTACCGGTTAATTTAAAGTTAAACTAAACAAAACTAAAATACGAGTCAGTTCCTGGTGACTACGCCACAAATGTGCATGAATTACGAACTTTAATACTGCCAGACTTAAGTTAATGCTGGCAGACTTAACTTGCTCTACTAGACTTAACTTCTATACTAACAGTATTAACTATTCAGCTATCAGTACTAATTATAACTAACAGACTTAACTTTAATACTAATAGTATTAAGTCTGTTTACAATATTTTCCTAACATCTCCCGAGAAGCACTTTCGTTTATAGCGAAGTCTTTAAGTTAGACTTTTCTTCAACTTCTCATCACGTTGTATCTTCTTTGATTTCCACCACTTCTTTATCTTCCGTATCAATATGTCTTTCGTGGTACTTCTTTAATCTTTATCCATTGACTTTAAAACTGACTCCGTTCTTATATGTGATTTCCACGGTCCCATATGGGTACACATTTTTTTACCACATTTGGACCGTACCACCTTGACTTGAGCTTACCCGGATGCATCTTGAATCTAGAGTTAAATAGCAATACCATGTCTCCAAATTTGAAATTTTTGTCTCCCTGAAGCCTAGAGTCATGCCATCTCTTAGTTCTCTCTTTGTAGATCTGGGTATTCTCGTATGCACTATCTCTTAATTCTATTAATTCATTGAGTTCTAAGAAACGGTTTTTTGCTGCTGCTGTGAGATCCATATTACATTGTTTTAACGCCCAATATGCTTTATGTTCGATCTCCACAGGTAAATGACAAGCTTTTCCATAAACCAATCTAAAGGGGGTACATCTTGTGGGTGTTTTGTAGGCGGTTCTGAATGCTCATAATGCATCGTCTAATTTTTCAGACCAATTCTTTGGGTTATATCCAACTAATTTCTCAAGAATACGTTTAATAGCTCTATTGGTCACTTCAGTCTACCCATTAGTTTGAGGGTGATATGTTGTTGACAACTTATGGGTCACTCCGTACTTTTGTAAGGCTTTTTCTAATTGAGAGTTACAAAAATATGTCCCCCGATCACTAATTAACGCTTTAGGAACCCCAAACCTTGCAAATAGCCTTCTTAAAAATTTAATTACAACGCGAGCATCGTTCGTAGGAAGTGCTTAAGCTTCAACCCATTTTGATACATAATCAACCGCCACTAAAATGTATTTATTACCTTTTGAGTTGGGAAAGGGTCCCATAAAGTAAGGCTGAGCATCGGTTTAAAACCGACCTGAACCGACTAGAACCGACCCGAAACCAAAACTGAAAAGTGATGAAAGGCTAAACTGAAACCGAACCGAATGAAACTCGGGTCGGTTCAGTTTTAATCGGTTATGTCAGGTCGGTTTTGATTTTAGACACCAAAAACCAAAATTGTAGAATTTGGAGGGAAAAAACTTGGTAGCTCTTGGCTCAATTAGTTTTGCAAAATTTGTCAACTGTTTCAAACCATACCATGCTTTTTGGCTCAATTAGTTGCTTTATTAGAGGTACTAGGAGACGTTTTATACTTAGTATTTCACTTCTATTTTCCAACGTTTACAAAAGTACGCAACTCATAATTTACATCTACATTGGTGTTCACTCACCGAGATTCACATTCTAAGGACACTTGAGGGAAATAGACATCACAAGAACCTTAGAAACCTTGGTTATGTTGTTTGAAACATTAAGGATGTTTGTCTGATGTTGCATCTGGGGTTGGTTTTTTAGCTACTTGGATTCCTTGCTTAGGACCAAAGAAGAAATTCTTGACTGATTGCTCTGCGGATTGTATACCATTCTTGATCTATTATTTGCAATACAAGAAGACACGTGTTAGACTAAGTATGATAAAGTAATTGGGAATAAGTAATTAACAATTGAATGGTATATAAGAATGTATGATCATCAATATTATAATGACAGCAAGAAAAGAGACAACAGGAGGTGAAGTTTAAACAATTTTCTTACATTCAAGGCTGTTGCTTGCATTTTTCTATTATATCTCAATATCCTATGGCTAGAAGTATTAGATAGTATGAACATGACTGTTCAACCAATTACCAACATCCACAGACCATAATTGTTGCTCGGATTTTCAGCATTCTCTTGTGATTCATTAGCAAATTAGAAAAAAAGAATGCCAACTAAACATAAGAAGTGCAAGAACAGAAACTGAGCAACAACAAAAAGCTTATTTGGCTTGTTAGCTTTCTTTAAAAGCTTTCTAACTTAGACCTGCAAGAACAGAAACTGTAGCAAGAACAAATGGAGTACAAGTTCAAAAACTTCATAAATACAGTAGCAACTTAGACTTAGACCTGCTACTAATGACAAATATGTGTTTCATAAACTCCAAAAATACAGTAGCAAGAAAAAATGGAGTACAAGTTCAAAAAACTCCATAAATTCAAAAGCACATGTTCAAATACAGTAGGATAGTAGCAACAAGTTCTATATATACAAAAGCACAGGTTTAGAAGCAATTCAAAAGCACAGGTTCCTAAAAAATTCTGCAATACAGTAGGTCAATAGCAATCAAGCTACACTATTTTTTCCTTTTCCATGAGCTTGCTCTCCCTTTTGTTGGTCTAAGCCCTCTTGGATTTCTTTAGCAAGGTCGTCGTCTTTCATCAAATCTTCTAATGTATCCATAGTGATGTTTCTACTTGATGTACGAATCTAATCTTGTGTGCATACCAAAGCCTCTACAATGTTTGGTGCTAAAGCATTCCTATATGGATCTAAAATGCGACCACTCGCGCTAAAGGCGGATTCAGAAGCAACGGTGGATACTTGGATTGACAAAATATCTAAAACAAATATTATAACAAATAATAAGTTAATGCATTTATCAAACATAATATATAAGTAAGAAAAGGAAATTTATTACCTTTCGCCATCCTTGATACGATTGGAAATCTTGGGCTATTTAATTTCCACCAATTGAGTATGTCAAAGTCTTCGTCATCCTCTAGCTCAAGACGCGATTCTTTAAGATATTTGGTCAACTCGTCTTCACCCCCGCTCAGCTTATTTCTAACTTTATCTTTAAACGAATTTAAGAAAGCATTACCACGATGACTTCTTGTGTTTTAAGTTTGGCTTGCCGTTGATTTTGGCATGTCACTTGATACATTTAAGCCATATTTTTCTTTGTACATGGCAAACAATACTCTCATATCTTTTTCAACCTTCTTAACCAATTTGTCACTTAATTCATCATTGGTTAAAAATTGAATTGGTGTCTCCTCACTTTCTTCATCAACCTCCATGGGTATACATCCATTATCTATCAAATGTTTAAACCCATAGCCAATTATTTCTGACTTCATTATCGGATCTAAGATGATGGCAAAGTACATATAATGGTTGATCTTTTTGTAATCACCCCAATATTTGTCATACTTTGGTCTCATTTTGGAAATCATTCCCATAAAGGAATCATTTTCTTGCCACTCGCGAAGATGCTTATCAATATCAAGTATCTCTCCAAACATATATAGCTGGGAATTCGATTTCAACGGATCTGAGGTCGTGAATGTCTTCATCATACTAGATCTTACCATACATAGAAGTTTCCTAATTAAACACCTTCCCATGTTTTTGAGCCTTTTCTTCCTTCGCGCTGATGTATCTTTCCATTGTAATGTTTCTGATCTCCTCTGTAACAAACTTTACTAGAAAAAATAGTTTAAATACTCAATACGTTCATATTCAATGAACTGAAACGCCATTTCACCAAGAACAGAACAAGCATCAAACAAATTGATGTAAACTACTCTAAACTACATATCTAAGGTTTTAGATCTATGAAAAAATCAAAATATAAAATAAAAATCGATATTAATTTTCACTCCCTGGCAATGACGCCAAAAACTTGATGTGTCGTTGTGTGGTGTATATTTTTAAGATTCAAGTTTTAAATTTATATTTTGCCGACTTAACCAAAAACAACACTTTAATGGGCAGTGTACCCGGTCGGTGGTAGATTCGTAGTAAGTAGGGTGTCAAAACTTGAAGACGAGGTTAATTTTCAATTTATTAATACTTTGGATTACTAAATCTAGTTAATTCTAATCTAAGTCAAACCTATGCTATCTTATGTTTAGTTCTAAATCTAAATCAAACAGGTTAAACAAAGGGGATTTTTTGTTGAGGAGACTTCGCAGGTTTGTGGCGGCCCCCCCTACCACCGTGGTGCCTACAATCAATTCAAGACACTATAACCTAGGCAAGAAATTAACAGAAGAAAAATTAACGGTTCATGCTTATATAGAAAATGATTAAGCCATCTTAATCCGATTAGAAGTTGTTTTGTTTATTCAGTGCAATAATTTCTATCTCGAGTTGCATTCATCTTAACTTAGGCGGGACTTCATCTAAGACTAGACCACATTAATTCTGTCACAATTAAAAAGCTCCGTATAAAGCATCCATTGTTTGACTACTTATAATCATCTTAGGGATTAAGGCCAATGATGATATTGTTTAAACCTAGTCATAGAGACTTCTACCCACTTACTGATCTTAACGGCAATTTTTACATAGTAGTCCACTGTCGAGTCTTTACGAATGATTAGATGTACTCGTTGGTACCAAGGTCACCTTATGGCTCAACTAAGCTCACAATCAAAGGGCAAAGATAGGTCAATATTTGTGATCCTATGATTCTAGATATATAAATTGCAATATGGAAGAGCTCCCCCAGACTCTTAGCCTATGCCCAAACAACACAGAAGTTGCAGCGCATTAATTATGTAGGACTAGACCCAGTTGAATGACAGGTCGCATACTTAAGCACGTAAACAAGTATAAACTGATAAACATAAACAAGCATACAACGATAAATTAAGCAATCGAGATATAAACAAAACCAAACATTCAGATCTTCATAATAATGGCTAATACCCGAAGGTTATTAGCCTTCAAACATCATAATTAATACACGAGTAATGGTTTAGCCAGGTAAATAACGAGTTAACGAATGATACCAATAACTAAACGATTACAAAAGTCTAAGAAATTACACGTTGTCTCCTATGGATTGGATTGCGTTGCAAGACTTATTTTGCTCTTTTTCTCTTCTAAAAATTAACTTTTGTGGTTTAGGTATCAAGAATATGATTTAGCACACTTAAAACTTGTTTTTGAGTTTTCTATTTATAGGGTCAGGAGTCGGTTCGATACGGCGTATCTAATGCTTAGCTATCGGCGTTATTCGAGGTTTCTTGGAGTAGGACCACGTTTGATATCTTTCAGATATTCACATACTATATTCCGTACGGCGTATTGCCTCCTTTTGGATAGTCGTATTGATCCTGATTTTTCGTGGTCTTTGGTGA
This sequence comes from Tanacetum coccineum, assembly GCA_026074375.1. NCBI lineage: Eukaryota > Viridiplantae > Streptophyta > Magnoliopsida > Asterales > Asteraceae > Tanacetum > Tanacetum coccineum. The sequence goes on from BQNB010027092.1 coordinate 11,054, forward strand.
GTTCAGGCACAGATACGCTGTATCTTCCTTGATGGATACGACGTATTGGTTGTAAGAACAGCAATCTTCAAAATATATTCGTTTAAGCTCCAGAATGCGTGCCTTATAGCCAAACTTTTACAAGTACTCATAATTACAGTAATTCTAAATATAAAACGATTAAGTAACGAATCTTTGCAATAATCATACAAAATGGGTCAATTACATGGGATAAAATGATGCTATAAAATAGACGTTATTTGATATCATCCTATTGTTAATCCTAAATCAAAGGTATAAGGGGGTTTTTTTAGCCTGAGAGCCTGGCACGCGTTTTAGTTTTATGAGACTAAATCAACTTAAGACACTAAAACACACGCAAGCAAATTAACAGAAGATAAAAGAGCGGTCTAGCCAAATATAAGAAAACTGTATTAACCATTATTAATCCAATCAGAATGTTGGTTTGTTTATTTAGTGCAATGATTACTTATCTCGAGGCGGCATATCATTCTTAAGACTTAGGATTGTGCTTCTTCTTAGACCTAGAGTACGAAGAATTTTCCTTATTTGATGATTATAATCTATTTAGGGATTAAAAGCAATAGTGATCTTGTTAAACCCTCTAGCTCATAGAGACTATACTATTACTGCTTAATGGTAATTCATATGCTAGTAGTCCACTAACCAAGTCTTTACCAATTAATTAAGAACGTACTCGTTGATCCTAAAAGGTCACGTGCCGGTAATAAGCTTACAATCTAAGGGGCACATTAGTTATTATTCGTGATCCTATTGGTCTAGATGTATAAATCACTATATGGAGAGCCATCCCGGCATTATAGATTGCTTGGTCCATATCATAGCTCCAGTTGAATGAGAGTCGCTACAAAAGCATGTAAACAGGTATAAACGTTAAACATAAACAAGCAATCTAACGATTAAATTAAGCCATCGATGATAAACAAACCAAACATTCAGATCTTCATTAATAATGGCTAATACCTAAAGGTATTAGCCTTCAAACGTCATAATCAATACAAAAGTAATAAATTAGCCAAGGTAAACTAACCGAGTTAACGAATGATACCAAAAACTAAACGATTACAATAGTATAGGAGATTACAAGTTGTCTCCTATGGAATTAATTACGTTGCAAGAAACTTTTTGCTCTTCTTCTCCTCTGAAAATCGACTTTTATGGTTTAGGTATCGAAAATATGATTTAGCACACTGAAAACTCATTTTTTGAGTTTTCTATTTATAAGGTCTGGAATATGGTCGATACGGCGTATTGACTGAGGTCAATACGGCGTATCGGGGGTTTCTTGGAGTAGGGACCACGTTTGATATCTTCCTAATATTTATTTCATAGTGAAATACGGGTATTGTTTTCGTTTCCTTGGTACGGCGTATTTGATCTTGTTTCCTTTGTGGTCTTTTATGAAGTGCAAACGGCACAATATACACTGTTTCGTCCTTGATGGCATACGGCATATTAGAATGTCAGAAAGTAATCTTCATAAGTTCTTCGTTTAGCTCCAGATGCGTGCTTTCTGCTAAACCTTCACAAGTTCTCCATAATTACTTGTAATTCCAAATATAAACGATTAAGTAACAATTCTTTGCAATAATTATACAAAATGGGTTATTTTCATAGGATAAATGATGCTATAAAAGTAACGTTATTTGATGTCATCAAATATCCCCCACTTGAATCCTACTTGTCCTCAAGTAGCCTTTAGAAGTTTATGAATGTGATCCTAGGGTTTTTCATTAAGCATGTTTGTGATCTAGTACACTGTACACATTACCAAAACACCTCACGGAAATTGGTAGATGAAAATACTCAAATCCACTGCGTCGGGTTCGGTTCGGTGGGTGGTCTGGGGGTATTGGTGATGTTTTGTTTGGGTTAAGTATAGGCTGTAGTGGTCTAGGGCTGGAGTTGATATGATTTAGGGTGGGGGTGAGGGGGTTGCTTAGGGTGATTATTTAGAGTCTTTTATGGAATAAGGTATTTTTTAATAAGGTTGGTGGGGAAAACATTAATTGTGGTGGTGGATGTATAAAGATGTGCATGTTTGTGTGGTTGATTGCGATTATAGGGAATTGATAGTAGGGGCATGGAGTGAAGATAGGAGATTGTTTTATTGAGTGGGTGTGTGGTTGATCTTTGATATTTTGGATGCGAGTTAATTGGGAATTCGGGATTGGAAGGTAAAAGTCTGTTGAATGGTGGTAAGTATTGTCATTTGTAAGGGGTTTCAGGAAATTTGTGGGGGGTTAGATTAGGTGTAAGGATTATGTAAGAATAATTGTGGATATCAAAGTATGTGTATAATAAGCGTTGTGTATGGATAGATTTGGAGAGTAGGAGATAAGTATGTAATATTTATTTTAATGAGAGTGTTCTGGGGTGTTTGCTGATCATATTGGAGGTGGAAGAGTGGAGAGGAGGGGGGGGGATCTTTATTTGTGGCGGTAATTTGGGTAAAGTGGGGAAATGGTGTACGGGGTAGGGGTATAACGTTGGGTGAGAGTTAGGGTGCTAGTATGGGCGGACGGTGCAAAGTAAGTGTTGTGGGTTGAGTGTGAAGTTGTGGATTTGTTTATTGGTGGGGGGGTTGAGTGGGGTAGGGTTTTACGGAGAGGAGATAGTTGGGGTGGTTCGTTTGGGGGATAAAGGGGTGTGGTAGTGGGGGTGGGGGGTGTTGTAGGGGTTTTGGGTTTTGGGAGGGTAAGTGTTTGCGGAGTGTTTGTTGTATGATGTGGTATGTGTGGGGAGTTTGTTAGTGGGTGGGTGTGTGTGGGTGTGGGGTTGTAGATATTATGAGTGATGGGTTGTGTATTTGTGGCGGGTTAGTAATTCGGCTGTTTGTGGGTTTGATGGGCGTTGGATGTTTGATTTAGGTGTTGGCTGTTAGGGTGGATGAGGTGTGGGGGTGAGTTGGGTGGGTGTTTGTGTGGGTTTTGGGTTATGTGGGGTATGGGTGGTGATTGGGTGGTAAATAAGAGGGATTTATGTGTTTTGTTATGATGGGGAGGTTTCTGGTTGTAAAGGTGTGTTTGGGGATATAAGGTAGGGGGGTAAAGTCGTGATGGTGGTAGTTACTGGTGATACCGGTAAGATTGGGGGAGCTAGTTGTGGAGGGGTGATGTTGGTAGGAGGGAATTAGGTGATGTGTTATCTTTTGAGGGGTTTTGAGTGGGGGCTGTGGTATGATTGAATGTTGGTTTTTAGGGTGGGGGTTGCGGTACTGTTTAAGGGAAAATTAATAATCTTAATGTATGGATAATTATTGTCGAGTTGTCTTTTAACTATTGATTAATTGTTTTATTGAATGGGAATGGTAAGAAATTTTGGCTTATATTGGTTATGCAAAATTTAGTTTCTAGAGATTTTTAAAATTTATATAATAAAAATTCATGGTCTTATGTGGTGTTAATGCATATATTGTGTAGGTAACGTATAGGTGAATTTGTTACTAAGTAATGGGGAAAAGAATTTTATACTTTTGACTTTTAGTAAATTCTTTTTGCTTGCTTTCGGTGTTGTTTTGTTTAATTATTATAAGATAGATGCCTTGTACCTGAAGATGTCAAATATAGCGGCGAGATTTGTGATTTTAGAGTTAATTGGCTTTTTACATAAAAATGTAAATAAAATTTGGAGAGTTTTCACGAAAGCATATTTAATATTGTAAAGTCCTTATGTATAATGTGAAAGCGATGGATTTTGAATATATAAAATTTTTCATGTATGTAGAAAATAGAAATCAATCAGAATTTTAAAAAATATAAAAAAAAACTACTAAAATTCATATTTAATATCTTGTACATGGTTTATACTAGAAAATTGTAAAAATTGTAAAAATTTTAGGCATAATGAGTAAAGTTTTTTAAATTCTAAGGTTTGTGAACTGATATGAAGAGTGGAAAATAGTTATTTTTTTCACTAATGTAAATTATAAAATAAAGATGTATTTAATAGTTATGCATTTTATGACAATAAATTGAAACTTTTTTTCCAAATAAAGTTTAAGTTGAAATAATAAAACCCTTGCAATAAAAATGACACTATGTATTTACTTTTTTGTAATTTCTATGAGAATATAAAGTAGATATCCTCTGCCAACTCTGTTTTGAAGATGACTTAAATGAATTGATTGAAAAATTTGATTGCAAGAACTTTTACCAGCGTTTGTAACTCTATGTGAAATTTCTGTTCTTATAAAAAAAGTTAATAGTATTAATTATTAATTTTAGAAAAATTTGATTTCGGAATAATCATTTTCTAATACCATACCTGTAATTTTTTACATATTACACACTATAAATTTTAGCATCTTTTCTAGAAAACTTTTACTAGAAAGCGAATAGCTACGTTTAGGAAGAACTGCCCTGGTAATGACAAGAAGTGTTTTTAAGCACCTTTTTATTACAAATATGTGAGATATTAATGTTTTTTGCCAAAACTCATCTAATGTGGTCTGTAACTAATTCACTCAATTACTCGGTCTTGACGAGTATCTATTATTAGGCTTGCCAAGGATACTCATCTCACCACTTAGAGCTACGGGGAGTAACAGTTTATAAAGGTAAAATGGGTTTTTTTATAAGGCTTATGTGTTCATTATTCAATCTTTTCACCAAAAGTACCACACCAACAAGGCAGGGTGAAGCATAATAACTGGCCGTAACGCGGAACAAAACATGTGTGTTCGATCACATCCTCATTCGAGTTTAACCAGGGTTAGGATGAAGAATGATATAGGGTAGGGATCTTCTAACTTTCACCAATAGTAATAAACCACACGTGCAAGTGATCATGCATACATGGGCTGTTAAATGATGGAATAGACATGCACTGTTCGTTCACATCTTTATTCGCTTAAAACCCATGGTAATGCTTCAGAAAGGGATATAAAATTGTTGTTAAATAAAAAATTACGAAAACAAATAAGATTAAGTCCAAAACAAAATAAGGCAAAGTTGCTAGTCTTTTTTTCCCGGACCGGTTTCAGTAAAAAGGACACAACTATTTACAAACGTCTTTGATTCCATAGACAAAAAAAAACCTAATGTTGGCGTTCGTATAGGTTCAACTTCCCAATCAATCCCATACTTTACCACTTTTACTAGACAAGTGGCGATAGCTACTCTTTATACAAAACTTTACTCGTTGACTTATAAGCGTTATCAACAATAGTTGATACCTTCTTATAATCTTTGGTTAGCTTTTGCGAACGATTATCTTCGAACTTTCCTCCTCTTTTTTGTTGCGATTTTTCTAATTTTTTCGTTTTTTTAACATGCTAACTACGAAACTCTTCATAATAACTCCGGATAATTCCTTCGATATTCTTATTCTTCAGATTCGTACCAATAATTGTGTTGGTAGTCAAAGGGCTATGAGTTTTGATACTTATATTACATTACATTTGCAATGTGAAATTTATTCCAACCGTACAAAGATACGAAAATTGAACAAGACTGGAAATACAAAACATTACACTTTAAGGAAAACTAGAAACTGATAATGGACTTAATCTAATAGGGTAGGCTAAGGTGTAAAGGTGTAACGAATAATAGTTGGTGAGATTCATAAAGATTGGTTTATTGAGTTTTTTTTAGTTGGTATCTTACTCTTAAGATGATAGTAAACAAAGGGTTTATACGGGATTTAACTAACCAGTATTGTTAGTTAATAAAACAACATTTAAAGGATTTTTGGGTTTAATCTTAGAAATTTACCAATTTAAACAAGTTACTCCATCAAATCCATGTACTCATTATTTTGGGTCTCGATAGTTATACCAAGCAAGTTCTAAAGTCTACCAACAATCACGGCACACTCATATTTTTGTGAATTTAGGTAAACATTTTGGAAACGGGATAAGGCTAAATCCTCACAATATCTAATAAGGGTTATTGTGTGTAGGTTATGTAACAAGTAATTTCACAAAAAGTATGTTGGATTTTTTTATTGAGCCATATTATAAGCTTTTATGTGAAAAATAGCAAGTATACATTCTAATTCCCATCCCCACTTAAATTATACAAAAGTCCTTATTGTATAGATAAATTTTAAAAATGGTTATAAATTAAAAGAATTCGAATCGAGCAACTCCCCATGATATTTTGTCGGTAGGATTTCTCGAGTGAGTTTTATGAGAAGGATGTGTGATGTAAATGCGTCTGTTATTCCAGTTTGACTACAATCACACATTGGATTAATAGATGATTGATACCTTGTCGATTTCTTTGCAGCGAGGTCCGTGCAAAATATAGGAAAAACATGCAAAATCCTATCTCGGGTATCTACGGTTAATTAAATAATCTAAATAAACTGCACAGGAGACCAATGCACCGTATCCATAAATTAGAATACGCCGTATTACGAAACCTATAAAAAGTATCTAAATATGGGTCAGTCTGTTGAATACGCCATATGCATGTGCATGAATACGCCGTATTGACATAACAACAATAATTTTTAAAGTGATATAAATAAAGGACTTGATACCTGTCAGATATTCAATACGCAGTCATGTATGGAGCGGATACACCGTATTGATGTCTGGGAAGACAGACTCGATAAAAATAAATAACAATCCGGGTTGTCTCCTGTGAAGCACTTTTCTTTCAGCTAGTCTTCAAGTTAGACTTTTTCCTTCCAACTTTCTTCACGTTGTATCTTCTTCGAATTCCACTACTTCTTTATCTTCTGCATCAATATGTCCATCGTGGTACTTCTTTAACCATTGCCCATTGACCTTAAAGCTGATTCCATTTTTAGCGGTTGATCCTCCACGGTTCATATGGATCCAAGGTCTTTACACATTTAGGCCATACCACCTTGATTTGAGCTTACCCGGATGCATCTTAAATCTAGAGTTAAATAGCAATACCATGTCTCCTACTTTGAAATTCTTATTCCCACGAAGCCTAGAGTCATGCCATCTCTTAGTTCTTTCCTTGTAGATCTGGGTGTTCTTGTACCCTCCATCTCTTAATTCCATCAATTCATTAAGTTCCATGAAACGGTTTTTTGCTGCAGTTGTGAGATCCATATTACATTGTTTTAGTGCTGTGATCGTTTGTGTCTGATCTCTTACAGGTAAGTGACAAGCTTTTTCATAAACCAATCTAAAGGGGGTGCATCTAGAAATGTACAAAGTATATGAGTAAAATTAACACTTACTTCCATTGTAGTGTTTTGTTGAGATGAGAATGATTCATAATTTATAGGTAAAGAAGACATGTCATGCATTGTTTACTAATGTTTACAGAAGGGAGGAAGGAGAAAAGTAGGGTTTTGTTGAGATGAGTTTTTTTTGCGTATCACAAAAGGAGGAAGGAGAAAAGTAGACCAATTCACCTAACTTTTTGCCTCTTTGAATTCCTGATATAATCAAACAGGTTTGAATCGGTTTTTGGCCTGACCTGACTCGAAACCGAAATTAGTAAAAACTACAAACCGATAACCGAGCCGAAGGTTGGTCGGTTTGGTTCGGTTCACTCGGTTTGGTCGGTTTTGTCGGTCCGGTTCGGTTCTTATTCTGTTTTGCTCAACCCTACCATAAAGTCTAGCCCCCATAAGTCAAATAGATCACATACCTGAATATTGTTCTGAGGCATCTCACTTCTTGATGATATGTTTCCTGATCTCTAACATGCATCACATCTCATTACGTAATCTTTGGCATCTTTAAAGATACTAGGCCAGAAGAATCCAGATTCGTAAACTTTCCTTCTAGTCATCGACGCACTATGATGACCCCTAGTTGGTCTAGAATGACAATGTGCCAAAATTTCAAAGATTTCGTTTCCAGCAACACATCGTCTCATTATATTATCTGGGCATAGCTTGAATGCGTACGGTTCATCCCAAAAGTAATTATTCACTTGAGAGAAAAATATTCTTCTTTTTTTAGCTGTCCAATTCGGAGGTACAATTTTTCCAACGAGATAATTAACATAATCTGCATACCATGGTTCATCGTTATTAAGCTCAGTTTTTAATACCATAAGATGTTCGTTGGTAAATTCATCAGCGATTTCCTCTTTTGTGAATGTTCCTAAGTCTGGGTCTCAAAGTCTCGACAAATGATCCGCAACTAAGTTTTCAGCCCCTCTTTTATCCTTAATCTCGATGTCAAACCCTTAAAGAAGCAGAGCCCACCTTATGAGCCTTGGTTTGGCATCATGTTTACTAAATAAATACTTCAAAGCAGAATTATCGGTGTAGAATATAGTTTTGATAAGACAAGATAGGGACAAAACTTATCGTAAGAGAAAACTACTGCAAGAAGTTCTTTTTCAGTGGTGGTGTAATGTTCTTGGGCGTTATTTAGAGTTTTGCTGGTGTAATAGATTGGTTTAAATTTCCCATCTATTTTTTGTCCCAAAATGGCTCGGACAGCGAAGTCACTAGCGTCACACATCAATTCAAAGGGTACATTCCAATCGCGCGAAATTATGATAGGCGCGGTGGTTTATTTTTCTTTCAAAATATTAAACGCCTTTTTGCAATCATCAGAAAAATCAAATTTCGCGTCTTTCATCAGAAGTTTGGTCATTGGTTTAGAGATCATGGAAAAGTCTTTTATGAATCCTCGGTAAAATCCAGCATGTCCCAGAAAACTTCTAACTCCTTTTACGTTTGTTGGGTATGTCAACTTAGCTATCACATCGATTTTAGCTCTATCAACCTCAATTTCGGCCCCCAAAATTTTATGTCCTAAAACAATCCCTTCTTTTACCATAAAATGACATTTCTCCCAATTCATCATTAGGTTGGTTTCTTCACATCTAGCAAGCATTCTATCTAAATTAGCTAGACAACAATCAAAAGAGTTACCAAACACCGAGAAGTCTTTCACCATGTCGTGGAAAATTGCCGTCATGCATCTTTGGAACGTAGCTGGTGCATTGCATAACCTAAATGGAATCCTTCGGTAAGCAAAAGTCCCATAGGGACAAGTGAATGTTGTCTTTTCTTGATCCTAGGGTGCGATTGGAATTTGGAAGAATCCTGAAAATCCATCAAGAAAACAGCAATATTCATTCCCACATAAACGCTCTAACATCTGATCAATAAAGGGAAGAGGAAAGTTATCATTTCGAGTTGCATCATTAAGTTTACGATAATCAATGCATACTCGCCATCCAGTAACCGTGCAAGAGGGAATTAATTCATTATTATCATTCAGAACCATAGTCATTCCTCCTTTCTTTGGCACAACGTGAATAGGGCTAACCCATGAACTATCTGAGATTGGATAAATAAGCCCGGAATCAAGAAGCTTAACAATCTCGTTTTTAACCACATCTTGCACTTTTGGATTTAAACGCCTTTGGGGTTGAATGACAGGCTTGAAGTCATCCTCTATTAGAATCTTGTGTGTGCAGTATGATGGACTGATCCCTTTGATGTCTGACATTTTCCAAGCAATCGCTCCCTTTCGTTTCTCTAATACTTGTAAAAGTGAATTTTTCTCTTTTTCGAACAATTCAGATGAGATAATTATAGGAAAGGATTTGTCACCATTATTCTAAGTGGTGAGGCAAGTCTTTCAACTCAGGTTTCATCTCATCAATCTTGTTAGCACTAGTCGAATAAAGGTGTTCTCTTTCTACTTCAATAGGTTTTGCTATTTCCTGCACAACTGGATACGGCGTATTTATAGACGCGATACGCCGTATTGGTTCATCTGAATCAGAATCATTGTCGGTTTTACATTCAACAGGTTCACAACCTTCTAGGTCTGATTGATCATTTGATCTTTCCAGCCCTCTTGATAGAAACAAATCAAGTTCCTCATTTACTAGTAATTTCTAAGCTTCTACGTTGATCATGTCGTCCAAATCATCAATCCCGTAGCATTCACCATCTTCAGTGGGCGGTCTCTTAATTGATTGATCTACGTCAAAGATCACTTCATCGTCTCCTACCCTTAGTGTTATCTTTTTGTTGAATACGTCTATCATTGCTCGAGCGGTTGCCAAAAATGGTCTTCTTAAAATAATAGGAACTCTTGAGTCTTCGGGCATATATAAGATAACAAAATCTATCGGAAGGGCGAATTTATCAACTTTTATGAGCACGTTTTTGATTATTCCTCTTGGGTATTGGATTGATCTATCTGCAAGTTCTAAGCTCATTCTGGTAGCCTTTGGTTCACTTAACCCTAATTTTTCATACATCGTATATGGCATCAAACTTATGCTAGCCCCCAGATCTGCTAAAGCGTTGTTGATATGCAATTGGCCAATGTTATAAGGAATAGTGAAACTCTCTGGGTCTTTTTCTTTTGATGGAAGCTTGTTTAACAATACTGTTGAGCACCTTTCATTCATAGTTATCGTACAAGCTTCTTCGAGTCTGGCCTTATTTTTCAGTAAACCTTTAAGAAATTTATCATATTTTGGCATTTGGGCTAGGGCCTTGATGAAAGGCAGATTTATGTGGAGCTGCTTTAGGTTTTCCAAGAACTTCTTCTGCTGAGCCTCTTCTTTTTTCCTTCCTTAATCTTTGAGGAATGGGTATAGGTGGCGTTTGGATCTTATCTAAAGTCTGGGCATCATGTTCGTTAGTTTTCTGAGGTTAATCATTGGTGAGGACTTCATTTGATTCAACTGGCTCGTCGTGAATTACTGCTAGAGGTTCTTCGGTATGAACGTTGGTGTCATTATTTTGAGCATCTTGAGTCATAGTTTTTCCTCCTCTAGTGGTTACTCCTTTAACTTCACAATCTATTATTGGAGTATTATTGATTACTTTTAACAATTCTTGTACCTTAAATCTGAGCTCAATTAACGAATTGTTTCTTTCTTTAAATAAAAGCTCGTTTGTTGTTTGGAAGTCGCAGATGAATGCCCTCATATCTTCGTGTTCAAGTTTTCCTTCGTCAATGAACTTGTATAACATTTCCTCCATCGTTAACTTTCTTTCTGGATAGGTAAAATGATATGGAAGATGTTCGGATGCTGCTCCTGAAAAGTAAGACATGATTCAAAGTAAAGCAATTCAAGGAAAATAGACTTGCAAAAATATATTAAACTTTTTCCAATACGCCGTATACAACTAATTGAATACGTCCTATTGCTGATCAGAATGAATACGATGTATTGGACAGAAGGTTGGATACACTGTGTTCGATGGTCATGGATAAGCCGTATCGAGTTGTTGACCAGAATAGTGAATTAAAAACACACAAATATTCAAGCAAATAACTAAATTACACTACTCCTAAGGGTTAGATCTAATCTAATAACCAAAATATAAAATAAAAATCAAGATTAAATTTTCACTCCTCGGCAGCGGCGCCAAAAACTTGATGTGTCGTTGTGTGGTGTTTATTTATGAAAGTTTAAGTTTTAAATTTATATTTT